>JAAAKQ030022542.1:0-17661 GCA_010016005.3 Zanna intricata
AAACTAACCTAGCAGCTTGAAACTTGCATAGACATAACAAAAAATAATCAAAGCATGCGTCATCGACGCAAAACGACATACTACGAACATAAACAAAAATATAACTAAATTGCGGATAAATATTGACTTACCCTCGTATTAATTTTGTGATATATAATAACTAAAAAGTAAAAGTTTACTTCCAGCAGTAAAGTTTCCATAATTGATAATTGACAAGAGTCCTTAGATGTGTTGTAAGTAAGGTGGGAGAGATTTAAAAACACACATACACACACATATATATATATATATTTATTTATATTGATACATTTAAAATAGATTAAAAACATTTAAGTTCCACGCTTAGTAATTATAAACAAAGTAAATACGTATATTATAAAAATTAACATTATTATACCATTTATTTTACGTAAGAAAAAAGTAACATATTATTTTAATAAAAAAATATATATCTTAAGATATTTAATGACGATTTAAGTTAAATAATCTATTCTTTATGTTAATTTATCAGTCATAAACATATTATTACTTTCCTAATATTTAATAAAGCTGACCATGAATTGTGAAAGGGTGAGTAAGTACAAAACTAAATGCTTATCTAATTCATTACTCGTTGATTTTCACTTTGCATGACGCAAAGAATGTTTTAAGGTACGTATATATCAACACGCTAACCACTATGATATAAAATATATAAATGTAAAGGATAAACAGCGACTTTATGTCGCCGACACAAATAACATGAATTGCATGAATAAAGAATGCACAAGAAAATATTTATGGTAGAGAAAAAAAAAGAGTAAAAATTAAAACATGTCAACGAAGTTGAATTATTGGTAAATGTAAATTAATACTAAAAAAAGATTTATTTAAAAGAGTATAGAAGTTATACGTAGAATAAATACCGTCTCAATATAAACTACGAATTAAATTTAGTGTAAAACGGCTAAAATTAAAAAAAAAGAAGATCAAGCTAAACAAATCCAATTAATAATATCTAAACATTAAGCTACCTAGAATAATAAAACTATTTGGAAATTGCAAGTATACAAGGTTTGATACTTTAAAATACTCATTTACATTCATCCTCTGAAGTAATACTTACGGTAGTTCAGGAGGCTAAACAGAAAAAAAGGGAGATATTTTAAAATAGAAAATCTGCCATATGAGTTCCTCGTACGTCTATTAAATTACATATACACATTTTTTGTTGCACGTCATTTAAATCTATCTTATTTGAAAGTGAGATACGATCCTCCTCCAATTTCTTAATAAGAGGAGAGGAGACATGGTGATATGGATTATTATTTAGCCCAGCTCCTCTCTGGTCATGAAGACTTTGGAATCTACCTGAGGAGATTTAGAAGAGAACTCCCAAACTGCATTTACTATGGAGAAGAAGACACGATGGCACATACTTTTTTCGAATGTACTAGGTGGGATGTAGAGAAGATGAGAAGCAACTTATTAAATATAACCCCAGATAATATCATATAAAGTATGTTAGAAAAGATGGAGGCATGGAAAAATGTAGCATCAGTCGTGACAGAAATATTGAAACCCAAAGCTACAAAGTACCGTCAATGGATGGATGATGTGAAGAAAAAAAAAATATATAAATGTATGGGATTATGGGTAAAGAAAAAAGACCCGAACCTGTGGGGATTGCTCTAGTGGGGTCTCCACTAGAGTAGGAAGTACTTTTTAGGAAGTACTAAAAGTAGGTGTAACTTTTTCCTGTAAAACAAAACTTGTTATGTATATATAATCAATATTAACCAATCATTATACAAATTTAATAAAAAATGGCCTTTTCATCTTTTTTTTATTAAATTCTACGCATCTTTCAGTAAATAAAAATAGTGTTATTATAATGTAATAGCCGGCTGGACCCTCAGGGCTCAGGACAGCCCAGGCGAATGTCGGAGCCAACTCAGGGGCTCCAGGAGTCTCCCAAGGGCCTACCCCACGGCCCGGCCACAGAACTAAATCGCTCGCCATTCCCAATTTGCCATAGGGACCGACGCCCTGGACACCTGCAGAGCTTGCTTCGGTCGCCATTCCTATTTATCCAGAGGGCTCCACCCCCTCCCCGTTCCGGGCTACCACACTATAGTTATCCTCATTATTGTGAGAATAATACTGATAAATAATAATTATAGTATTCAGACTTTATAGAAACGAAAGATAGAATAATAATAACTATGGTAACTAAAGTATATTCACAAATTTGACGACGAAAAATTATATCTTATTTCTTTGCCATGGTTATAAATATAACAATGGAATAAAGAATTAATCTATTTTTTCCTTAATGAGTATATATATATCTTTTAAGTCAAAACTTCATTATTCTTGGGGCGAAGAAATAATGAATATTATTATTGTTAACTCTCAAGAGAGCTAGGGCCTCAGTCGATGGCTTAAACCTTCCCTGGGATTACATAAATGTATCCTGCAAATTTGAAAGTAATCAGTCTGTTGGTTCTCGCATGGTGCGATAACAAACAAACAGACAAACTTTATATGTATGTATATATATATATATATATATATATTTCCGAATAACCGTGATCTGTTAGATCGATAGTGTAGTTGATGCAAGCAAACGTTAGCCTTTAACCTACTAACAATTGCGCCGTTTGAATTTTGAAAATCGACCGATGTTTGCAAAAAATGTCCCACTGCACCTCCCAAATCAGCGCCCCAGGGGTACCCGCTTTGTTACCAGTTAATGATGATGATAGGGAAGCCCATTACTGTTAAATAGACATTTTAAAAATTTGTTTTATATTCTTTTATTTAACGTAAAAATTTACTTCTATTATATTTGTAATATTATTCTTTCGAATCATTCAGTTCAAACTCAGCTCACACACTATTATAGACATTCACAGTTTATTGATTGATTAAAGTTTCTGCTCCAAACGCCAAATCTCCTTTACTGCATATTTTTTTTTTCGAGATTTTCCTAGAGGAAATATATCTGTACTCCTTAGTATGCCAAGAAAGAGGATAAAAATTTGTTTACGACTGATCGAGTAGTTTTTTATTTATCTCCAACAAACAAAAATCCTCTTCCTCTTTAAATAATAGTATAGATTTTAACACACTCCAAACACTTTTTAACAAAATTGGAATTTTATTTTGTATTGAGGTTCTAAAACAAATACTAAAAACATTTCTCAGATATGTTTAGTGGAATATGTATATATATTTTTTTTCTTACAACTGAAAAAAAAAAAAAAAATTGAAACAAACATTAATCTTTAAAAATTACTCGTGAAAGTAAGAAAGCTTAGATTATAAAGAAGAGTAATCTTCTAGTACACGCAATGCGTGCTTATGCACCCTCTCATTCGAGTGATGACATGCGAGAAAGTGCTTATAAAATGTTAATCACCGAATTGGCATCTTATATAAGATTGTAAATCACACATATTTTAACACATAAAAACAATACACGTAAACTGTATGTACTCGTATACATATATATATATATATATATATACACACACGAGTAGTATATATAATATACACAGAAGTTCTTTCACTATTAGCTACTAACTTATACAAACATTTCAGTAAATTTTTGTTAACATCTTATATTTTTGTTGTTATGTTACCACATATTTGGTATTGATGATGTATAAGTAAAAATAAACATTTAAAAATGTTTAAAATGATATAAGCACTAAAATTAGTCTTCAGTTTTACGAATTTTAACATAAGTTAAGAATACAAATACGTTTGTGATATGTCCGGCATAAAAAATTTATTCAAATGTTACATAAATATTTAATTCCGTTCAGTTATATTTATTAATTTTTATATTTCGATCATC
This sequence comes from Zanna intricata, assembly GCA_010016005.3. Taxonomy (NCBI): domain Eukaryota; kingdom Metazoa; phylum Arthropoda; class Insecta; order Hemiptera; family Fulgoridae; genus Zanna; species Zanna intricata. The sequence continues at coordinate 3,845 of JAAAKQ030022542.1, forward strand.
TGTAATCCTGAAATATTAATAAAACATTTTACAAAAAATAAAAACCCGACGTAATAAAAATTAAAGACTTTTACAATAAGCTGCTTTAACGCAACATTATTTTCCTCATCAAAAAATAAAAAGAAATTAGTGCTAATCATGAAACCGTAAAATTAAAATGCATACCCAAAAACAGCTCAATTGTAAAGAGCCTCCCTTACTCTTCGTACTTACTTTTAAACGAATTCAAAATTTAATACTAGTACGCTCACATATACTCCCAGCGGATGAGTGGAGGTGGGTCGGTCGGTTTAGACAGACCATCAGAGGAAGAGAAACATTTACAAACGAACACACGTAGTACCACTAAATGCATGTGGAGGTAGGTGGACGGTCTATCATGGTTAGCCCGGGTAAACATGTTCGCTGCGGTAAATATATATATATATTTGTGTATGTGTGCGTGTATGTACATATATATATATATTCGTATGTATTTAGGGGTTAGAGAATATGATGAAGTGCAATGTAGGGGATGATCCTTATGCTTGCCTTTTCATCCCCTCCTAAACCTCATTCCCAGACGTACCCATCTAACTCACCGCTTTCATTTGCGTAGTGGTTATAATTTCTTTATAATTTATTTCAATGAGAACAATGAAATGTAGAGGCATAGTAACATCAGCGGTTCTACGTGGGAAGGGTGAAATGCTACACTACAAGGCACATAATATATATATAGTGGGCGCACACTTGTGAAATGTGCGCTGCTCGCCACACGATAACAACTTTTATTCCTTTTTAATAATATTTTTTATCACCACAGCAACAGCTGGTACTGTGATTACCACACCATTGTGCACGAAAAAACAAATAAAAAACTTGTGAAATGTATTTTCCATCACTTTCTAAATAATGTAGTTATAGCTTATAGCTTTATTCAACACATTCTAGTTAAAAATACATTACAAATATTTAAAATGATAAAACAAAAGTGGCAGGATCTAATTGTTTTAATTTTTAACAGTAAATTAGTATTCTATCACTAAATCAGACATCAGAGCTAAATCAATAAATAATAAGTTCGTTTGATAAAATGTGTTTATTATAAATAGATATAATATCTATTTATATATAAAAAAAAAAACTATTTTTAATCATAAGATATATTCGCCATGACAGCGGTGACTGTCCCAGTGTGAACATAGACGGTGTTTTGATCCCAAAATCAGAGCGTGTACGGTACCATAAACTGAAACTAAAAGGCGTTTGACTTACAAATATAGGAAGAAGCAAAATATAAGGAACTGCACTGGGTACTGAGCAGAAACTCAAACCTCAAGTTGTCTAATAAAATTCTGATACACAAAGTTGTCCTACGACCAATTTGGAAATGATGTGGAGTTGTGAAGAATGTAAAAATAAATCGACGTCCAACAACGTTTCCAAAACAAGATAACAAAGATAATTGCGGATGCGCCATAGTTCACACAGAACGATGAGATTCACAAATACCTAGAGCTTCTGTCTGTTCAAGTCGTGAAATAGTACAGTACTAAATAGTAACGGAGTTACACGTCAATCACCTGACAATCAATCTGTTAGAAAGGTAATATTTTTAACAGCCAGGATGGTACAAACATTGAAACGCCTCCAATATTGGGGAATATTGGATGATAGATTGCAATTATCATTACCGATACAATTATTATCATTATTCTTGTTTAGTTTCATTACTCTTTGTTAATTGTTACTGTCTACATTTTTATTTGTGTTGAGGGGAGAGAAGTATTGCATTGTTGCAAACTATTATACAAGGGAAGGTACAAGGCAAAAGAAGTATAGGTAGAAGACGTATTTTCGTTCTGAATAACCTAAGGCAATGGTTCTATCGACTTGTTCGGAAGTGTAACATCTAAAGAAAAAATTGCTATGATGATAGCCAACCTTCTTAAAAGAGGCGGCACATAATGGAAAAGATATTATTATCTACCGTCTCACTAATCGGATTTGCGATGCTTATTTATTTACGAGTGTGTAGATACGTGTTTGATTGTTATTTATTTTTTATTTTTTTAAATTTATCCATAGTATTCAGGTATAGATTGAATTATTATAGAATTTCATGACGAAACCCATATGTGCTTTTCATACGGTACAGTTTACTTATGGTACCGCTGTAAGATAGAATTGTAAATAAAATTTTATATTTTAACAAAATATCCAAAAGGAAAAGGATCAGCATTCTGCTGATACTTTACGTGGACCAGCCACGTTGTATTTTTAAAAAAAAACCGAAACCACTTTTGGATAGTTTATTTATTTGAAACTATATTACTTTATTAAATGTATTTGATACATAAAACTAATAAAAGTCCAAACAAGAATTTAATGAAGTTAAAACAAATTTCTATTATATTTTTTTACCTGAAAAAAAAAAGAACAGAAGGAAATATGAATCTTGAGTTTTCGATTTTATTTTATTTTATTAGAAATGGAAGATCACGATTAACAGTAGAACCTAAACTTCAATCTTTTACTTCTTTTTATCATAAATCGTGAAAATTAGTTAAGAAGCTATTTAAAAGCAGTTTCTAATGTATTATGTAGGCATGCCCTAAAACAAAATTAAATGGGTTACTTTGAAGAACACGCTCTTTACTTTAGAGATAACAACTCGCAAATTTTTTTCTTAGTTCTGTTTTGCAACTTTGTACTGTTCATTTATGATACTGAGGTAGATTAAATCATACACAAGAATAATTAATATTTTCGTCTTTCTCGCTACTGATTCTTTAAATAAATAAACTTTTTTTATTCAAAACATGTAATCTACACATGGAAATTAGAAACCAATTGTTTGATTTTTACTTCCTTGTACGAAATAAAGGAAGTATTGTAATCACGAAAAATTTCGGTTTTCAGATTTCAACGGAAATATCTATTTATTACATGGGAGTGGCACATCAATTGTTGTACCTTCACCTATGTGAAAAAAGTTAAAAAAAAATATATATATATTTTTTAAAACTTTTTTTGTAATTAAATATATTTTTTATTAATAATTATTAACTCTGATTCTAGGAAATATTTAACAATAAATAATAATTTAATAACAAAAAAAAAAAAATAGAAGTGAAATACAATTTTATGTACATTTCATTATAATTAAAAAGTTTTTACAATCAGAGATTAATAATTATTAATAGATCAATGAATTTAAATTAAAAAAAATATATATTTATATGAAGTCGGATTTGACCGATGTGTCCATGGTTACGGATCCGATACGTTCTCACTTATACCACATCTATTGTGTACTTGTGCAGCACGAAAAAAAAAAAACTAATATGGAATGCTAAGTTCTAAATAAATTTTTAGAGCCATTTTTCTTTAGTATAATTGAGTATTGCATGTTAGTATTTTTGATGAAGACACTTAAACAGTGTACTACTCACACACGCAATATGGTTCAAATCGGTGTCCCGAAGCACGTGCCTTCCCCTTGTAAGCTACAGTAATATGAATCTTAGGTGCCTTATACTGATTTAACTTTTTATATGAAAAGGTTATTAAGTTATTTGATTTCATAATTATAAATAATTTGCTTACGAAAAACAGATTTTTTTTTTAACATTAAGCATGATCTTAATATATTAGAATAATTTAATTTCCAAAGCCTATCTTGTTTTATCTTTTAAACAGTTTCAAAAACGATTAGCCGTAGAACACTGAAATTTTGTATTTAGGACTGTTATAACATCTAATTGTATTCCTCTCCCTTTTTGATTGCAATGAATGATATATTGATATTAACCATATGTTGTAATGTTGGTTATTACCAACATTATATCTTTTTATTGTTTGTTGAATTGTAGCGTGTGTGAAAAATGCCATGCATGACCGGGATTCGAACCCGGGACCTCCGGATGAAAGGCCGAGACGCTACCACTCACGCCACAGAGGCTGGCGTGAGTGGTAACATTATATCTGATTATATCTATCTGTATATATTACATATCTGATTATTTAATATTATTTGAAAATTATAATTTTGAATCGTATTTTGTTGATGGTTTACATCATAAAAATTAAAAAAAAAAAAAAAAAACAAACATAGTATTAGATAAAGATTTGCATTTATTTAATGAATAATAAAGGGACTTTTACTATATCCTAATATTTCAAGTAAGATTTTTGAATTAATAATTATATAAATATTTGATGTTAATAAAAACTAATATTTTAGCAATTGTGTACTGCCCACTTTAATTGGAGGATCGGATCTCACTTTCAGATAAAAGTATGTTTAAATGAAGTGCAGCAAGAAATGTGTAAATGTAATTTAGTACGCGTACAAGGAAGTTACGTGATGTCCATATAATATTTTTTAGATTCTATGATACTGCAATAAGGACATCATTTTATGAATTTCTCTTCAAATTTTCCTCTGCATGGATTTTTTTTCTACTCTCCTTCACCTATCTCGGTTTTTAAATAAACTTTCATCCGTCTCTCACTCCAAATTGCATCTATTCTCCGTTCTTCCACCAATTTTTCCATTTTACTCTCGGCATTTACTTTCTTCTACTAAATTTAGGCTTTGTTTATAATCCCCCTCTTCACTCTTATATACATGTTATCCAGACCACTAGAGCTTCTATTTCTCCGATTTTCCCCACTAGGTTCTCGACTACGTCGTTACTTATCCTATCACTCCTTGTTTTCCCCAATAAATTTCTCTAATTTAACTTGCCTGCACTTAAAATTCTTTTTCTCTTTATCCATATGCTCAGGAGAAAAAAAAGCGCAAATGTACATAAATTTAAAAAAAAATCGATTTATGTTTTTGGAGAAATGTGTCTATTAAAAAGATTACGTGAAATTGGTATACAATATTAGATTCAATTATTCATTTACATTTCATGTGAAAACGAATGAATTACTGAAAACAGTGTTAAACCAAATGTTAAACTAAACGTATTCCATACATAAACATATTACGTTGACCCCTAATTCGCCTTAAGGAATTATAACATCAGCATCAATGAAAAGGATACGTAAACAAGAAATGTAAACATCAGGTTCACTAAGACCAATGCAATACGAAACTCGTAAGCTTTAACATCCTACATGCTTAATCTAATTTATGCTCGGACTGTTTACTTGAGCCGACGGGTAACACATAGTAATCGAAATTGCTGATGTGTTGTTGCTATGTTATTACTCTTAGAAATATAATACACATGTAACTTTCTCTTTTACATACACAAATACATAGAACAAACAAACAAACAAACAAAGAGAGAGAGAGAGAGAGAGAGAGAGAGAGAGAGAGAGGGAGAGAGAGAGTGAGCGGGCGAGCAAGAGTGACAAAGAGTGTGGACACAAATGAAAACATTTAACGTATACGCTTTAACCCAGGTGGGGGAGCATCACTCGGGCAGCAAAAAAGAAATAATTTCAACAAGAAATAAGTCAACAAGAACAAATCTTTTCAAATTAATTTGCCAATATAAGTTTTAGAATAATATAAAAAAAATATATACTATAAAAATATCACTCTTCATGAAACATTACAAATCTTTAATTTGGAATTTATTTGAAGTTTGGAATTTGTTAACTTGAAATTGTAATCATCAATGAATGTCTAGGCAACATGAATCATGATTGATTAATTTAATCAATTTATGACAAATACAATAAAATAAAAAGTATTGTTAAATAAGATTGGTTTTACAAAATTAAAAAACGATTTAATCCGAAGTAAGTTTGAATTTAAAAAAAAAAAAAAAATTTATTTGTAATTTTACTGAAAGTATCCGGAATTGTTTTCATTGTAAATGTTGAAGGGTAGAATTGACCGCTATGGAGACATTTAAAGCAACGAAAGCCCAGTAAACGGAATTCGATATTACTAATTCAGTACATTCCAGTTTCAGGAACATTTTCATCGAATAGAATGAGGTTTTAGTTTCCCTGCTGAATAATTACGGGTTTTCTTAGAAAATAAAACGAGTTTTATAAATAAAATACAGAACAAAATTACTAAAAATAAAAACTTTAATTACTTAAAATAAAACAGTATAAGAATTACAATTTATTATTAAAATACTATACATTTATAAATTTTACATGCACGAGTAAAAACTATTAGGAAAAATTTAATTTAATCTTTTTTTTTTACGTTGTATTTTACCGTAATCAACTGTATCAAACTTAATGTAATGCTAGTATTTTTAACGTTTCTGTTAATTATTATTTCTTTTATACATAATAATTAACCATTTCTGAGATGTATGGTTAATTGAAACCCAAATACTAAGAACACCGATATCCACGAACATATCTGCTTTTATTCAAATCCGAATAACAGCTTTATTAAGATTTATGAACTGACAGTTGATTTATGATGTTTACCATTAGACCAACAGGTCTTATTAGAATCAGGTATAAAGGCTATCAGTAACTGCAGGTAGGTGGCTCTCCAAATTGGTGTGGATGTGGTAACCATCTCTGAGCCGAACAAGGATGTCGTGATGGGTGACCGCTGGCATGCCGACGCCAATACTGATGTCTGTCTGGGTTTTCGGTTGCGGGCATTCCGCTAGTCAATTTTGGGAGTGCTGATGACTATGTATGGGTTGGTTTGGTAGAGGTGGTAATCTACTCCGACGGAGGTATTTGCTTCTGCGTCGGCTCTTCTAAATAACTGCCAGGAGAACCAGAGTGACCTCGTACATGGGGAGTATTTGTCATGCCATCGTGATTATAAGTTGGCTATCTTATAAAGGGGTTTTAACAGCACTTGATGAAAGGGTATTTCACCATATTTCAAGAGGATGATATATAGAAATCTGCAGGACAGAAAGATCGTCTTTGAGCTGTATAGTTACAGGCAGCTCTTTGACGTTTGGTGTGGAGTTCCACATGTTTCTTTTGTCGTCCCTTTCCTTTGAAGTTTTGTGTACGATGCGATACTAAGATTACACTATACTGTACGTGTTTCGTCCGTCACATTTGCTGATGACTTGATGCTTGTTGTCACTGCCAAAACGAAGGCAGACGTCGTGCTGCAGGTCAACCAGTCCTTGTTGAACATTGGCTCTCTAAGAAGAGTCTGTGGCTGGTCTCAAAAGGCCAAGGCGGTGATATTGGCTTGCGTCTCGCGCCGTTCCTCTTCACGGTTAAGGGACATATTGTCGTTCCGGATGCCGAAACAAAATACGTGGGTTTCTGGCTGGACCGTCGGCGTTTTTCTTCACGCATGTCGGCCAGGATGTGCAGCGGTCTAAGAAGATTGCTCGGAGTCTGAGCCGATTACTTGGTAATGTTTCAGGCCCCAAATTCTTCAAACATGGGATATACCCTCACGTCGTACTCTCCATACTATTGAAATACCAGTATGGTGCCAGGCCTTAAATGCAGCGAGAAATCAGCGTCTGCTAGAGAATGTTCAGAGGTGGATGGCGTTGATCTGGGCTGCGTATAGCATTGACTCCGCTAAAGCGATGTTTCTTGTCGCTGGGACGCCACCTATTGGGTTGATATAGCCCTTCATATTGGTAGTTTTACGTATTCCAAGGTGATAAGGAACAGACAGGGAGGCTGCATATATATTCTATTGTAGAGGTGGCAAGCAGGATGGAACACCGCTACGACGAGCAGTTGTATTCGAAGATTGATTCAGGAAGTCGGCTTTTGAATCACCAAGACGTTTGGCGAGCTCAACTATGAACTCACACAGTTTTTGGTGGGCCACGGCTGCTTCTGGCAGTACTTGTTTCGCTGCAGAAGAGCGGACGAAAGCTTGTACTCATACTGCGGGGAGCTAGAAGAAGCAGAGTATGTGGTGTTTCACTGCCATAGATGAGAGGACATGCGGGAGGACTACGCTCAGTTCCGCTTCTTGAAGCCTGAGAACATCATTTCAAAGATGCTAGGAGGTAAGTGGAAATGGAACGTCATGTTCCGCCTTGTGGCAAAATTAATCGTCGCAAGGCGCCGGGGGCTTAGGTTGGTGGACCGTTCTGAGCCGGCGGCAGTCCGCACTTGCGGGTTGTTGTTCATTCAAGGATGAGGCGTGCGGGACTTCTTAAGGTCTGCGCTTATTGGGATCTTCTGTGGGCCATTACTTCGACCATAATGACAGCAGCATTTCCTGGGTAATGTCTTCATGGTGGGTACCGGGGTGTGTTGCTTTTAGGGAGAGGTTTTTTAATGAAAAATATTATAAAATACTGGTTTTTACAAATTTACTAAAATCAAAAATTTTGATTTTGCCAAAATTGGTTTTTATTTTTTTTAAATTCTATACTCAGATATTCTAGCAATCATATTTATTAATTATTTTTTAGAAAAAAAATTTTTTTTTCATTCATAAAACAAAATACCTTTTGTATTAGCCATAACAGAAATATTTACAATTATATAATAGCATTAATAAATAATTATAAAAATATATCTCCATTTTATAAATAGAAATAAAAAGACTTATATAAAAGTTATAATATTTTAACTAAATACTCAATAACATTAAAAAAAAAAAAAAAAAAAAAAATAATAATAATTATCTTCGCTTATATTTTAATGGAATATCAAACAGGCTAACCCTTAATAATTATTTCCGTTACAAGATGAGCTAAGCTTGGGGGAAAGAGTGAAACTTGGCAATCCTTTAGTAGAGTTATCACTTTATATTCCCTCTTGCAATCTATTAACGGAAATCTTATTTACCCGAACAAATTTTCCAATATAGAGGGTTAAATCTTGATGAGTTCATTTTACTTATACTAATTGACATGTCTATAAAATCCAGACAAAATGATATTTTAAAAGTGGTATTTATTATATATAAAACTAAGAACAGAAACTAATTTAAATGCTCGATGTCGCGAAACTTAATAGATAAACGATTTTTCTTACCCATTGATCTTAGTTTTATTCTCTATTTTTTTCTTTTTTTAAATAATGCAAGCAGATGTTAGATTATATTTATTTTAAATCTTAAAATTATTTTTGATCCAACGTAATCCTGTAAAAACTATTGAAAAATGAAATTTCAGTACTTTTTATAAAAGTTTATTTTGGTAAATATTTTTTAAAAAACCTTAAGCAAAAAAATTATATGCAAGGCAACGGATCTAAAATAAGACAGGTAAAATACTAAAATAACACGCGGATCATTTTTTTATTTAACATTTATATTTTTCCGATTATGATGTGCACGAAAGTTTTAAATAAAATATAAAAAATATGGCTAAATATTTTAATATAAAACCCAACAAGATACAAAAAAAAAAAATCCAACTATCAATGGTTTTATTAATGCATAATAATCTTCAGTTTTACTATGTTGTTATAATTCTTTAATTCTTACAATGAATTTTAGTCTAAATTTACTATTAGCAGTTTCTATTCAAGAATTAAGATACAAATTAAACATTTGGTGTTATATGATTTTATGTATTTGTATTTTATACTGTTCAAGAATGCAAAATATATTTTCCTGTTTATTTCGTACATTGGATATTCGGTTTTTATGATTGTTTTTTTTTTTTTTAATAATAATCTAAAAAAAAATCTGATATTGTTTGCTCTTGATGACTCGAATTAAGTAATTTTTTATTGAATTTTTAAAAAAAACATTGATTATATATTTGTCTGAATCCTTGTCTTGTCTGCCCAATGTAGTAGAATTTAATGCAGTAGTTAAGTGTTTGGTAGTTAACCATAGATTTTGTACTTCTGAAGCACTGTGGATAGTGGGTTTGTTTTAGTGTGGTTGGAAGAGTTTTTACAGTTGTTTTTTTATTTTAAAATTAAATTTTGTTCTTTTATAATTTCGAAAGGAATGTATTCTGAATTATTTTTATATATCATAGTGTAGAAAGTAAGTTTTTCATTTTTTTCTAAAAATGAACAAAAAAAAATGTATTATCTTTATTCATGTTTAATTTTATGAATAAGTAATGTCAGTATGAATTTTTTTGCTAGATTATATTGTGTAGCTGTTAACTTGTCATCGCAAATCAGTTAATATCGAAGTTGCGAGTTCTCTAAGATTAAGATCAGAGTGCAGGGCATTTACTTTAATATCGATTTGAATACTAGATCGTGAATAACCGTGTTTTTTGGTGGCTGAGTTTCAATTAACCACACTTCTCAGGAGTAAGACTACACGATTCCATTCACATTCATACATATCATCATCATTCATCCTCTGAAATAAATACTTTACGGTAGTTCAAGAGGCTAAATATTAAAAGAGAGAAGGAGAGATTAAATTATGTAGGCTAGGTGTTTTATGCCTTAAAATTATTCCCCAACAGAATTTTATTAATCACGTTTGCTTTCTCTGAGAGTAATTATGTTTATTATACAGCCAGTTATTCTGTTAATAAACCGAAATGTAGCTTGCAAAACTGGCAGTTATTTTTACGTATGAGCTGGATGGTTTATAATGTTGGATAAATCAATATTGTAGTGACTGATTTTCTTTATAATGTGACTTTATTTATCTTTTCTAAATAAGGCAATACATGTACTTTTTTGTGTAAAATAAAAAATGCGGAGTATGTCACTGTTGCTAACAGTCTCATGTGAAAAAAAAACCGGGGAGGCATGAAAAAACGTGGTGTAGGCCGGGGGATGACCCGAGGTGACGTGTAGAGCCAGGGTAGCAGCTCAATTGCTGAGAATGCCCGGGTCCAGAGAACACGCAAGAGTGTTCTGGATGGGGGCCTCTCGAGGTGTGAGAGGGTCGCGCACGGGAGTTGGAGGGCCGGATGCGTGAACGCGCACTCGATCCTTGGTAGAGATAGGTGCTACGGCCGTGAAGGGTAGCTCTCCAGAGGAGGGATTCTTCAGCATCCCAGAATCGGAGTGCAGTTTCCAGATCTAAGCTTGGGAATGGGGGGTGGTACTTAATCTGCTGCCATGGCACTTCGCAGCGGCTGATGACATACCTAACAGTCGTTCCAGCTGCTGCAGGGGTGCTATAAAAAAAACAAAACGATTTTTGTATTGATGACTTCAAGAAACAATTTTAGTATAAGAAAAAAATTTCTGCAGTATTTTAAATCTGGTGCGATTTATCATTAAAAAAAAAACTGCACTTATTTTCTCTTTTAGCATTCTATTCTTAAAAGTTTATAAAGTAAATTTTATTAGATTTGAAATACACTTTTTATCTGGAGTATTTATTTTACATTAAACAATTATTTTTGGTTTTCCTTTCTGAATATGATTTAAAGTTTTTTATAATTTAGGAAGTGCAGTAGTCACATTTTTTTAATAAAAAATAATAATGTAACAGTAATTTATTTTGTAAGAAAATTAATTTATTAACCGAGTAGTAATCGGAATATTAGGGATATATTTTATATCCAAAGCAATCAGGAATTAAATATAAATAATTCAACATGACGTTTAATGTAATTATTCAATATTCCTTTTTGTAATATTTTGCAACAAATTCTATTTCAATTACCACTTCAAAGGATGGTATGTAATAACATTTAATAATTAAATTAACAAAATAATTAAAAATAAATATTTTATTAAAATTGTAGGATAGGTAAATATTCAATTCCACCACTTTGCTTTATATATACATACATATATGTAATGTAATATACCAGAACAAAGATTCAAAAGGGGACACAAAATTATATTATACGTTTTACTGATTCTCACCACTGATGGATGTGGTATGTAATATTGGAAACCATTGTGGTATGGCGGTATATGTGGTTCATGAGTATTTCCACAAATTTCACAACGAAATAAAGTGAATACCTGAACGCTCATCAATTTTAATTTACGTACAACGCAAAATATATATATTTTTTTAAAAAATTTCTGTTTAAAATGTAGCCAGCAGGATATGTATAAAAATTTATATCTCGTTATAATTGAATAAATAAAGACAGTTTATGACTTATTTTTTTTTTTTTTATTATTTACTATTACAATTTAAAGGTATTAAAAAATTTAAAACTAATTTTTTTTTAAAAATGAAATAAAAAATAAAACTGAGTTCAAAGAAAAGAATGGAAACAGATAAATAAAACATATGATCAAGTAAAAAAAAGAAAAAACCACTAACATTTCTTCAACAATAACTTTTATCACATTCTTAAGTCAATAAAAATAGATTATCTTAAAAATTTGTAAATATTTGAGCACTTATCCTAAAGAAAATAAACATATTATAAGAATCATAAAATTTGTTTCAGTTTTTATAACATCATTGTATTTTAAGTGTACATTCCTGTCAGATATAAAACCTTTATCATTTTTAAGATAAAATGATTCTTTTTTCATTTCGTAATAGATCTAAAGATAAATAAATTACGTACAAATTAATTTATGTAACAAATGTTTAGCTGTAAACTAAAATTCAATAATTTAGAAGGAATGATAATATTTAAGAAAGTTTTTTTTTTACTGTATGAAAGTTTCTATAAAAACATTTACTTATTTTTCTTTATTTAGGGAATAACCAGGACAAATTTCTTTAACATAAAATATAAGCAATGCAACGCAAAAATCACGTTGTATTATCTTAACAAAAATGTGAGCCTTTAATTTTTATGATTCATCAATGTGAAGGAAATAGCACGTTCAGTTTTAATATTGATTTTTAATAAAACTACGGGATGTTCTGGTAGGAAACTTTTTGCTTAAATTAATTCTGTGTCAAGTATTTTATAATTACGTTCATATAATTCTGTGACCAAGCTGATGGTAGCAACTACAGATTAATTAAACAGTTTTCTTTTCGAAAAAAAATTAAAAATTTCACTACATACCTATCAACTTCAATAAAAATAATTTTTTTCTTTTTTTTTTTTTGTTCCGGAACCACTGTTAAGATATATCTTCAGAGGATGAGTAATGAATTGTAGCGTGTGTGAAAAATACCATGCCTCTGACCGGGATTCGAATCCGGGACCTCCGGATAAAAGGCTGACGCTATCACTCGCGCCATAGAGACCGGCTTCAATTAAAATAACTAAGTCATTTTAGGTTATTTTCTTTATCAAAATTAACAAAAAAAAACAATGAAAAATTATTTGATGATAACGAATTATTACAGCTACCGTTTTGAAAAAATATGAAATGTCATTATAAGCGATAGTAATTTATCAACATACAATCAGACTATTAAAGACATATTGTAATTAATATCTAGTTTAATTAATAAAATATTACGCCCTGAATGCATTCCACATCTGGATTGTATCTAAACCACCATCCCGAGATATATGGTAGGCGTGGTTTGTTGATACGTGACTGAATCTACACTCAAAGACCCTATTTATACAGCTCTTTTACAGCTCATACAGATCTTTTATCTACTTTTCTTTTTTTATTCATATTTTTTATTTAATAACTCTGTATGAATTTGAAACTAAATAGTAAAAATAAAAATATTATAATCACTTCTACTTTGTTAAATAAAAAAAACTTCAGTGATTAAAGATTATATATGGATCTTTCCAAAGCATCTACCTATGTTAAGTATGGATGTATGATAGTTGATTACTACTCTTTTGGAAAAAAATTATAAAATATTATTGTATACAATATATGTTTAAATGTGATTTTAACTAAGAATCCTTATTAGAGAATCCTTTATTAACTAAGGTATCCTATAGATCATTCCGTTTCTGTATTAATAAATAAAATGTCATTCATGATAATCTGAGTTGAATCCAGGCCATCGGGTTAGCCTGGTAGGAGTGGTGGTTGATATGATCAATTTTTTTTTAGCTTCTGTTCTGAATGAATTTTCGTTGAATATCCATTTTGTACAAAATTAGTTTTATAAT
>JAAAKQ030022553.1:7653-17661 GCA_010016005.3 Zanna intricata
GAATTTTAAATTTCATGAAACTGTAAACTGATCAATATACTTTAATGATAATACTGTAGTAACAGTTCTAATTTTCATGAATCTGTAGCACGTAGAGACTTGTTGAAAAACAAAATTCTATATTAACATAGGTTAGAAGACAAGTCTTTCTAGAGTTTTAAAAAATACTACATTATTAAGTGTAGAACCATCTGATATATTCATATTGGGTTGATCTTGCGTATTCAGTAGCACTTCCACTTAATATTTGTCCTCATTCCAGACCTTTTTATGCAGTAGCTAGTAGCTTCTAATGTTTGTAAACCATGTATTCAGGTTAACTCTCATCATAATTAAATTTGATACATTTTCTGCATCAGTACGCACCAGCTGTTATGCTGTTTGCTAATTGCTTTCTATTAACTGGGATAATTTTCTTCAAATCTGTCATCATCCTATTTGATATTCTGTAAAATTACAAGGGTCATTCAATAATTAAACAAGCAAATAGTGGTACAGCAAAAATTGTTTATTAAATTAAAACTCTATTTTTGTTTACTTTTCTACATGATACCCGCCAACTTCTATGCACTTGTTCCCTCTTTTTATACGAGTCCTCGTTATCTGCTCTGCAAAGAATTCTTTATCTTGATCTTGAAGCCAGTTTTGTGTTTTTTTTCTTTTCCTCTTTGTTGTTGAACTTGATGCCATAAAAAGCTTCTTTCTTTAGATCAGATAGATAAAAATCTAAAGGGACAGGGTCAGGGCTGTAAGGAAGATGCTATAGAAGCGCCCAACCCACTTTGCCTTTAGTTTCCATCGTCAGTTGTGCCGTATGAGATCAAGCGTTGTCTTGAAGAAGAAGCAAAAGCCTTTCCTCTGCCATTCTGGACATTTCCTCCTTATGGGAGCTTGACTTTGTTCTCAATCATGACGACTAATAGAAGGGGTTGATAGTGCATTGCTTCTCAATATAATCACAGAAAATCGACCGTGGGCATTCCAAAAGACTTGATCTTACCAGCCGATGGTTTTGAATTTCTTATGGACAGGTGATTCAGGGTTTTTCCACTCCATGCTTTGATGCTTGGACTCTGGCTCAAAATGATGTATCCACATGTTTCATCATAGGTTAAAATTCTGCCCAAAAATGCATCACCTTGGTTATTGAAGTGATTTTTGAGTTCGATGCAAATACGAAATCTCTTGGCTTTGTGATGAACGGTTGCTCTCTGGGAACTGGACTTGCCAAATCTTACGGTAGTTCAGTTATTTTGAATGATGGAATGAGTTGTGTCAACACCTACGCTACATTTTTCAGCAATTTTTTCAACTGTAAGCCTTTCAAATCTAAATGAAGGTCAAATCAAATCTAGGTCTTCTTGGATGAAGTGAATTAATATGAGAATCTAATGTCAAAGTCAACACTGTTACCGTATGCCGGAGCAGTGCTCATTGGTATGCTTTAGCGACCACTTTGCCATGCATATGTGAAAACTCACAATTCATGCAACTACTACTGTATTGTTTGTTCATCTGAGAGAATATTTCTGATTGTAAACTTTCTGAAAGTAAAAATCTGATAACAGAATGCTTTTTTTCAAAAGTACTTTCTTCGAGTGGACATGCCATCATAACTAAGACTTGAGAGGTTATGTTTATGTAAATATTAATCGAACAGCTGACTGACACTTCACACGGTTGCCAACTAACACTTACAAAAGTTCCAATTTCCTGCATAAGCATTTCCTTCATTAAAAATGTCTAATTATTTAATTACTCTTGTATTTTCAACTACCTAGTTCAGTTCAATGGTTTTAACTTTTTCTTCATGCTACCACCCATAATTTTCATTTAAAGTAAAATTGTTAAAAAAGAATTTCAATTTCAGATAATATCCTTTTGTAAATCTTTTAAAAATATTTGGGTAGTTTGTACTTATAACCTGTGTTAAGAATGTACAATATTTATATTTTTCCTTCATTTTGTAAAAATTTTTTTTTATTAAAAAAATTATTTCCAAGAAGTTAAAAATAAATAGCATAATTTCTGCTCTATGATATTAAGTATACAATGGATTTTATTACCCCTGGATAATTGGGAGTTTACTGTATATTGGTATTTTCTGCTTTGGTAATAATGAAAAGAATTTTATTTTTTGTATATAATTAATGGTATTTTTTGAGTGCACTTTAATAATGTCAGTTCATTCTTTTTGGAATTCTATAAAAAATTGAATTTGTTTTCATTTTTTTTTAATATTAATTTTCTACAGATTTGTAGGAAAAATACATAAGTTGTATCTTATTTTATGTTCTTTAATTTACGACTGGCTGGTTTCTTCAGTAATGTTTGTTTTGTGATTACAATTGAATTATTAAAAATAGAATATTTGTTGATTTTAGTATCTTATGTTAATTTAATTCAGTAGTTAAATTTTCAATGGGATTGTGAAATGTCATTACTTTTGACATTTCACCTGTTTTTATATTGTTTTAAGCAACAGTAAACAATTGTCAGTCTTATTAATTACTTATTTTAGACTTATACATGCTGTGAAATACTTTTATTAACATGAGTAGTAGTTTTAATATGAATTAAAATGTTTTAATATAAATCATGTATATGTTTGCATGACTTCCTTCTTTATTAATTTTCAGGTTTAAAGTATTTCTGTTGAACAGATTGTTATTTATATTTTTCTCTTGAATTAAGAATATTTATGTCCTATTCTTATGAGGTAATGAAATTTTGATAAATAGTGCTCATTGCATTATTACTTACTACATATTATTCTTAATACACATGCAGTTATAGCTAACTTCAGATTTATATGTTTGTATATTTCTGGTTAGCTTTGATCTATCAAAATTATTGTTTAGGCCTGTGGTTTCTGTTATATTACTATTATTAACATATCTACTATTATTACCTCATTTTTCTTTAGTTAGTTGTAATAAAAAAAATAAAAACTATGAAGTTTTATTAATCTGATGATTATTCATCACTTATATTTAATTATGCTAGTTTTTTGGCTTTGCACTCATTGTGTTGAGCTATAAAGAGTGTGATACCTTTTTATCATGTCAATTTTATTAGATGAGACATTATGACAAGTTTTGACATGCCTAGTTATTACTAGGTAACAGATGTGATAAAAATTGTTAATTGTTGAATCATCGATTTAGTGGCTTAGCCGGTATTGTCACTGGTTGCTAAATAAAAGAATCCAGGGTTTGATTATCGTTAAGGAACTTTATTATTGTGATGAGAGTGTATGTCTGTCTAATGACTTTGTCATGATAAGCCAAAAGAAAAAAATAACTACAAAGAAAGAATTAATATCATAAAAATGTGATATGATTTTATTAAAATGATAATTCTTGATAAAGGATTACCATCTTTATTTGTTTTGACATAAAATTTAAGAAGTTTATAATTAATTTTTATGGAGGAAAATATTAGCTGGAGTCATTAAAATTTATTATTATATCTTTTACTAGATTTTACATGATTCTAATTAAAATAAGGATTTTTTTTCTTTTAATTATGCATGTGTGACATGCACATTTTATATTTATATATAGTTAAAATATAGTTATAGTTATATATATAAATTGTCATAAATTGAAAATTATTTAACTGTTTGTAAATAGAAGCCATTTTTACTAATTTTATGAGTTTTTAAAAATTGTAACATGTAATTATTTTTAAATTGTAATATTTAGTATGATGATTTATTTTAATTCAAAATTTTTATTAAATCATCATATAATAGTATTGTTATAAAACTTATTAGTTTTATTACTAATATTTAAAAGAAAAATTTAATGATTGTGTCAGATTGATACAGAGACAATTGTAACAACTACTGTTGCTTCTGTTATAATTATATTTTTCTTAATTTCAGTTGATAGTGAATTGGTTAATATTTTTCTCCATGAAATATCTTGAAGCATTAAAATACCTGTCGGTTTTATTATATCTATTATTATTATTTTTTTAAAGAAATTATTTCAACTGTTAACAGATATTATGATAGTTAAATAAACATTTTCATGTTTATATCACTTACTAATTGTAATATAATTCTGTTTGTCTATACTACTACTCATGGTTAATCTAATCTGTTTGTAATACTTCTTATGTAAATAATCTGAAAATGCTAAATTCTGACAGTTATAGTTTTAAAATAAAATACTGTTGTGATGTATATCATCAACTCTTCTATACAAGTTTATTCATAACGTGCTGATTTTATCAATGTATACAACTTGTTATTTATTACATCTTTGTGTACTGTGTTTTTTTTTTATGTCCTTATATTTTATAGCCGATTTATTCTGCAAATTTTTATAACATCTTTTATGTTTTTAATCTTATTATAAAGTTATTTTTCAGCTGCTGTTATGATTGGGGTACCTGATATTCTGCAATATTACTCTATATAGTGTTCATTAATATCTATGTCTTGATACATTATGTATAATAGTTTTAATTTTTGTTTGCCTATTATTTTTTTACAGGTTAAACGTGATTTCATATCATTGTTGCGAGAACAGCCTGACATAGATCGGCACTCTCGTTGGCAGGATGTCAAGAAAAAAATTGATACCGATCCACGGTATAAGTGTGTTGATTCGAGTACTCTTCGTGAAGATTGGTTCCGTGAACATCTTAAAGTATTAAAAGAAGAACGTAAACGTGAAAAAGAAAAAGAACGAGAGCGTAAAGATAGAGAAAGAAAAGAACAGCGCAGCAGTGTTGATAATGCTAAAGATAAAGCAGAGACTAAGGCAGAACCAGAAAGTGAAGTTAGTATATTGGGATTTTTTAAAAAAATTATATTGTTTGTGTAGTGTTTGCATCCATAAGAAAATTGATAAACCTTTATTTTTATTAACTTCATAACTACTAAAGTTTAGTAGAAACATTATGATTGTGATAAGAAATATTATGATTGTGAAAAGTGTTGGTTTTCAGATTTCAATAAAAATATCCATTTTGACCATCCTTGAAAACATTTTGACTAGTTTTGGCATGATGTCTGTACATATGTATCTTGTATAACTCATAAAAAATTAGCCATGGAATGTTGAAATTTTGGATTTAGGACTCTTCTAACATCTAGTTATGCACTTCCCCTTTTGTTTGCAATCTATTGGATCAAAAGTGTCCAAAAAAAGCCCAAAATCCAAAAAAATGTGGATTTTGGATTTTTTCTTAACAAAAGTAATAAGCCATCATTGAGAGCTTTTCAACACTGTCATAAGTGGTAGTTATTTTAAAAATTGTAATTAATGAAATATTTGCATCTTACAAGGGGAAGGCACATCGGTTCGAATCCAACTTTATTTCCTTTTTTTTAACTTTTTTTTTCAAATTTAATTTAAATATATTTAGTTAAATATTTATTATTATCCCTTGATTGTAAAAAAAATACAATAAATTATAATTCTGTAATAACAAGTAAGTTATTAGTGAAATAAAATTTGTACTTTTAAAAAATGTACTTTTAAAAATGGATGTATATATATATATATAAATAAATAGGTATACAAGGAAGTCATGTAGTGTCCATATGAGATTTTTTTTTCTAGTGTGACAGTTACTCCTGTCAGACTAGTGAGAAATAAACTTTACATTCATAAAATTTATTTATTTATTGAATTGAATGAAAGTAGAAATGAATTGTTATTTATCATTATTCCACTAACTTAGTTCAGTTTATAAGTGTTAATTGTCTGATCTAATATTAAAAAAAATCTGTGACTTCTAATTAAATGGAGTAGTACCAAAGTAATTGTTCTAATTATTGAAACCTAGAAATGTTAAGAATTGTGAATTGTGCATTTATCCGAATTACAGTTTTTCGCGTTTATCAGTTATAAATATCATTATATAAATATCATTGCTTTTCAGCAAGAAGGAGAATCTGACGTTGACCAAGAAAAGGAGCAGAAAGAGTTAGAAAAAGCAGCACGTGTAGAAGCTAGTCTCCGTGAACGAGAAAAGGAAGTACAAAGAACTCTGGCAGTTCACTTGCGTGATAGAGACAATGAACGAGAACAGCATAAGCATGATGAAGCTGTACAACATTTTAATGCTTTGTTAGCAGATTTGGTAAGTTTGTTGCTGTTTTTAACTGATTTTGTAAGACTGAATTTTTAAAAGTTGATTGCTTTATTTAATTAAAAGTTGTTTAATATTAAAGTTCATTTAGTTATTATAAGCATTACAGGTACACAAGTTAAATTCTATCAGGCTATTTGGGCATAAACTGTAATTTGTTTTATAGAATTTTGTATGTGTTGTTGTTCTGTCATTGAACCAAAGTGTAGCTTTTTTGTGTTAAAAAAGACTACATGAAGAAATTTTTATAGATGTAAATATTTGTTATTGGAACATAAAATTAATTAATGTAATATTTTGACAAGATTGGTACAATGAACAGTAATGGTATAAATTACTTGAGTAACGCACCAGAGGAAAGTAGTAGAAAATATAATATTGGGAGGAATCCCATGAGAGGAATTCTTTAGTAAGGCTAACAGGTCTATTTAACAATTGTCCTTAGTAATACTGCCAGCTGACACACCTAAACAGATGTTTTGTGGGAAAAGTTACCAGACTTGTAGGAATATAAGGGAAAAAGAAAGAGCTCGGTCGATCATTCTCATGCTCAACTGGGGTCTGGTGCTGCAGGTCCAGAGGATAGGAATATAAATACTCTAGGAAAGACAAGTTGAAAATCAGTTGTGCATGATGAGTTTGTGAGATCAGTTCTGCATGAGAGTTGTTCTAAGTGAGGAATTAATATATGATTTTGAAGTGAGAGATTCGATGAGGAGGTCAATGAAGGAGTGAATTTCTAATGTGTACAAGTTCGACGCGATTAAGATTATGTCAAAAGTAATTCCATTACATGAAAATGTGAAGTAGTTCAGTGAGTTACTGTTAGAGGCAATAACTGAAAGAGATAATGTACTAAATTTCATTCAAAAATTGTTAGGATAATTTTATTTGTGAACAGAAAAGGTATTTGCAGTTAAAGAACTTTATACTTGTTAATTCAAAGCTAGTTATTGAAAATGTCGCTAATGTCTTTTGTTAATGGTACTGAATTTTGGTTTTTAATATTTATCTACCTGTAAATAAATCCTGATTATTACTTTAAATTCTGTTCTGTAAGTAATCACTGATTATTATTACTCTAGTCATTATATTATTATTACTGATTTGCCTTGTTTTATTTTTGTTTTTAAACTAATAAATTGTAATTATATAAACATTTCCAATTGTCAGGATCTTAATATCCTGATCAATATGTGACAATATATGACAATAAGAATAAATTTTAATTACAATAAAAGTTACATTTTTTTTTTTTTTTGCTTATTCTGTTATAATTTTGCACCTATGTAATATCAGTAAAGTAGATACGAAAATTCAAAAGTTAGTAAACAATAAAGCAAATTATTCATAGAAATATTTTTTGACATGAAGTAATTTTCTTTTGGTAGAATTCTGACATCTTTAGAGCGTGTAAAAAAATGTAAAATAAAATTAAACTATTTGTTAAATAAATTTTTTTTCAGTGTTGTCGAAAAAAATCTTTTTAAATTTTTATATAAACCAACTAATCTAGACAAATAAGGAGTTTTCTTTTAAATGATATGTTAAGATTGAAGTCTTCCTACAGTCATCATTTATAATGATTAATATAAAATAATAATATTATTCATTGTTTCAGTATTTCTCTAACAATTCAGAACAATAGCCACAATAGTAGCAGCAACTAGAATAAAAATATTAAGGAAATAGTTAGAAAAAAGTATTTAAATTATGTAGGTTGATGTTATTTTGGTTTTAAAAGATCTTTTCTACTGTGAATCTTAAACTTTATTCAAATATCAAATCGCTAAAATCAATCACTTAATAAATATCAGTGACTAAAATGGGACTAAATATCAAATGTTAAAAAAGATTCAATTTGAATGCAAATATTTAGTTCTCTAATTTTATTTTTTTTTTAACTGATGTTTTAGCTTTGTGCTTGTTGTAATACTGATTAATTTATCTTCGCTAGGTGCGTAACTCTGAGTTAGCATGGAGAGAAGCAAAAAGACAACTTCGCAAGGATCATAGATGGGAGTTGGCTGAATTGTTAGACCGTGATGAAAAAGAAAAGTTATTTAATGATCATATTGAACAGCTAGCCAAAAAGAAAAAAGAAAAATTCAGGTAAGTTTCAGTATTTTTCAGTTTTTTATTAGGGGTAGTTTTATCAGCAACTTTTGTACAGTTAAGAAGATTTTGCTAACGTATATTTTTATATATAATGTACATATTTATTTTTATATCATTAAAGTTGGGTTTATATTGTATGGGTTTTTCAAGATGTATTTATTCTCGTCATTGTTTTTGTTTTTAGGGAGTTATTAAATGAGACTCCAGATGTAACTTTGTCTAGTTCCTGGAAAGAAGTTCGTAAACTAATAAAAGATGATCCTCGTTACAGCAAATTTTCTTCTAGTGATAGGGTAAGTTTGTACTTTTTTTAATGTTTGTCTATGAAAGTAATATTAAAAATGTTTATTGTTAAATAGTAATAAATAGATCAGCACAGACTTACTGACTGACATGAATAATTCAGAATAGAATTTTTTTTAAGATTACAGACTGTGTGATGTTATAATTGCTTGCATAATTAGCATGATGAAAAATCAAGATATTTGAGATTAATTATTCTTTTTTTAATCAGTTAACCTTTATTAAATTTATGAAATATATGCACATTATTCAGTTTTGGTGCAGCTCTTTAAAAATCATAAGATGCATATTTATTGAAAGTTGTATAAGATTCAGATAAGATATTAGACTCTATCCTCCTTACAATTGATGGTTTCCCAACTAATGGAATATCTCAAGGAGTAAGATAGAGGAAATTATAGGACATGAAGTAAGGATTAAATGTTACTGACTAAAGTCACTTTATTTACATAGAACATAAACTGACTTTTTCTGTAGATGGCCAAAGTTATTGATGTTGGGTTCAGTTTTAATTCAGGCTATCAGTTTTTTAGTTGCTATGACTAAACAGCCAGTGATGCTATGAAAGTACACATTCAAAGTTTAGTTTAATTAATTTGTGTTTTTTTTTTTTAATATATATATATATTATAGATTGTAATAGTAATATATATAAGGGTAAATAAAGGAAAACATGTGTGAACAATTATCACTGTAAATGATCTTTATCTCAGTTTGTTTTACATGGGTCCCCCTGGCAGGAAATGTCAGAAAATATGAACTTAGGAAAAGTTAAGACATTTTTTAAAAAAGTCAGGAAAAATTGCAAAACATTTCAGAGAAAGTATTTTTGTTAATGAATTAAGTTTAATAATACTATTTAATAAAGTATTTTTTAAGTAATGCCAAAATATATTTGTCATACTTTGCTGATGTCAGGAAGTGGCGACAACTCCATCACCCAGCACATTGCAACTACATGCTGCAAGCAGTCATTAAGATGTTCTGTTCTTATTTTCATTTCCCTAATCTTTTTTTTATATATTAAAGGAGAAATATTCTAATTGCAGATAATTTTTTACTGGTGAATTTAAAAAAAAAATTAACATTGAAAAATTTAAAGGTTGTTACTGTTTTCTTAGAATTTTTTCAACCACAATTTTTTTTTGTATTTTAGGTAATTAATTGCTTTTAAATAGCATCTAAAAAGACTGTTTAATGACCATGGTTAGATATAAACTTACATCTAAAATTTAGTTGGTTGAGAAGAGGTAGAGACATACTTTTTGTGATGTGTTAAAAACCATTTTTGACTGGGCAATAAGAAGTACAAATAAGGTATCTGAACAGAATATTTTGGGAAAGTTCACTGCTCAACATCTCAATAGTTTCATCGAAGATATCTTCCTTCTAGATAAAAAACAAAATATTACAAATATCTATAGATGATCTAAATATGAATTTAATCTTAAAAATGTTCAGTGATCAGCTGGTCGA
>JAAAKQ030022564.1:0-17660 GCA_010016005.3 Zanna intricata
TAAATTGTTCTTTAACTTCATTAACTGCTAGTTCTATGTAAAGATTAAAAAGTAACGGGGATAGGAAACATCCTTGTCGTACTCCCTTCTTTATTACAGCTTCTTTTGTATGTTCTTCAATTCTTGTATAACTCTTCATAAAACGATTAATTTACGCACAAAATTAAACGAATAATTTAAGAAATAAATACAATAATATTAGTTTATTTACTTCTTGAATTAATATTAAATAAATTAAAAAAAAAAAAGTGAATATAAATGAAAAATAAACTTTTATAGGAAAAGTAAGATTTTGTAATTAAACTAAGAAAACCATGTTGAACATATGAACTTTATGGTTAGTTGCAAAAATAAAATTTATTTATAAAATAATTGAAAATTGTTAAAATGAATTATTTAATAAAAAAATAAAAATGTATATAACGAAGTATTAAATTCAGTTAAAAAAAAAAAGCACAATAATGTAACAGAAAAAAATTTCACAAGCCGAAATTTATGGAAGGTTATTCTTACGAAAATTGAAAATATAACATGGCCTTAAATACAATTATAAATACGTAATTCCTACTATTTTTAATATCATCGATAAAAGAAGTTACAAATTACTAGTTCAACAAGAAATCTAAAAGGTTCAAGAACATTAAATTTACCGGATAACTATTTATATAACGTTCATTAACAACAGGGAATAAACTTGAATAATGTGCAAAAGAAATACGAGTATTCTATCGGTTAATGCGTCATATAAGAAGAAAAATAAAAGTTAATTGACGTGATGTAATTTTATAAGTACTAAAGCGCCGTAAAATATTATTTTATTGCTATTATTTTTATTGGTACTTACATCAATATAAATAGATGAATTATATAATTTTGTATATTTAATTAAACAGCAAAAAAGGAAGCAGAAATAATTTAATAAAAAAAAAAAATCAATAAATTGTTTTTAGTATATTAGTCGGCAAATTTTATCATTTTTCATATCACAAAAATTAAATTTAACAAAAAAAAATATATACATATATATAAACAAATAAATCAAGCAAAAAAATTTATTTTGGCACAAGTTTGGCTATTATAGTTGAATGTGGCAACAGAGCTTTCCTTATTCACGGACTGCATACGTTATGTCCAGAACCGAGGCTCCAGTACAAGTACAGTCTCTGATACCGGTTGAGCTCGTGCTTGCACTCCGGTTAAGAGTATGGGCAGGGGGAATCAAGAGATTTAATAGACTGTACCAGACTCATTCCTCTTTACATCTAACTGATAAACTAGGGTCATGCAAGTCCACACCTGGTCAAAGCATCCGTGTATAAAATACGCGTGCTTTGTTAAACTCAAGGGATGAAATATAGTTCATAACTTCACTTTTATATATTTTTTTAAAATTTTAGTAAAATGTATAGTATAATGAACTTCTTTTTTTTTTTAGAAAGATACTATAAGGGCTACATTCAGTAAAATTCTTGTTTTTAATTTAAATTTTGCAAAAATCAGAAGTAGGAAGTTGTTTTGTGAAGACCAGTCTTCTTTTAGTTAATATTTCATGTATTTATTGGACCAATCTCTACTGGTTGGTTGTCCACAAAAAAAAAATAAATAAAAATAGGTGGTAACATTTTTTATCAAAAAAATACAAAGTAAATAAATTAAAAAAATATTTAAATTAAATAATTAAAAAATAAAAATTAAATTTCTGTTCAGTTTCTTACAAACAGAATACATTTTAATTTGTAAAATGTGGTGAAAATTATAAATTACTTCACTAATTAAAGGGTAAGTATACTTAATTGTTTAAGTGTCACATATTGAATAACTAGTTGTGTTGCACCTGGCTTCACATGATTAATAAATACTGCGTGATAAACTGCATCATCTAACCTCCCACAGGCGAGTAAAAAAAAAAAATAAATAAAGTTTTTACATTTACTTGATTTTTGTGCAGAGCTAAATTATACTTACTTAGTACTCATTCTTTTATTCTTGTTAAGAATAAAGATTAAATTAAAATCAAAATTTTTTTTTTATTAATATTTCTAATAAAAAAGTTTCATCAAGGAAAAAAGGGCTGTAAGCAATAAATTAAGATTCTAACTGTTTTCTACATCATTTTCTAAGTTTTTACAAAATTACAGAAAGTATTTTGATTTTTGTTTGCAGATTGTATTGTTAATAGCAATAGCATAAAGTATCACTTAATTTCAATTAAAGTGACGTAAACCAGATGGACCAAACATATTTAATTTTTTAAGTAATTTTTATAAAAGAAGATTATCAATAATATCCTTATATCATTAATAAAAATAGATAATGTAAGGGGTATTTACAAAAATTTATTCAAACTGGAAAAGATATGAACTTAAACCTTTATGATTCATTTTCTTTTGTTGCTCTAATCAGTTTACATAATTCAAATTACAAATAATAAATTTACATTTTATGCATTTACATAATTATAATGCCTTTTTCTAACATCACCAGCTCTCTAGATAACATAATGACAAAGACCAGGATCAGTAATTGATTCCATAAAATGCCACAAATTAAAAATTATAATAAATTCATTTATAAACCCTAAATAAAAAAAATTTTCATTGTATACTTTGATTGCTTTTAAACATGATAAGGGTGATAAGAAATGTATAAAATAATACATGAAAAAATATTATTCTTCATCAGAAATTGAACCTAATACTGGTAAATCTAGAAGCCAGTATGCTAATCAATATATCAACTGACTGACCAGTTAAAAAAACTGGATAAACATAAAATTCAATAGTCACTGTAAGACACTAATCTATGCGTAATACTGACATCTTGCTAAGACTTCATACTTTTTTTTTTGGGGGGGGGTTCTCAACATATGATAAATTCACCAAATAAATAAAAAAAGTTGATTTTCATCTTCTTTTGAAATAATTTTTTTTTTTTTTTTTTTTTAGACCTCTCAATTTCCTCAAAATATTTTGTTTAATACTGGTTGTACATAAATAAAATAAACCAAAATAAACTTTCTTTTAAAAATAATATACACATGTATATATGTTTTTTTCCTTTTTTTAAGTAGCATCAACTGTAGCATGCAATGAAACTCCAACCAGCATTGTTTAATGTTACTGGCCATGGAAATTAGTTTATTAAATGTGGTTTCTGCTGTTTGAATTTTACCCTTAAACTTCCAGAATGCAACATCCTGACATTTAGAGTGCGATATATATTTATACATTCTGTTCTATATAAAGATGACTGTCACTATACCACTGTCTTCATTCAACTTCTGTGTAATCCTTGTGCACAGTAAAATTTTAAATTGAAAATAATTATTGTGATAAATATAACTTTAGATACACTCCCAATGATGACTGAATATCACAACCTCCCCTAAGAATTCTTAACAATATGTCTTAAGTACAAAGCATTATTGGTGACAAGAAATCAGATTTCATTAGATCTTGTGTAATTATTTTATGGCAGTATAATATATCAAAGGCAGTTGAATATCACATGTATGTACAACTGAATCACTCCTCCAAATAAGATTCATAAGATGATAGATGAAATAACCTTAAATATTTAAACAATAGATGTTTCCACGGTTAAGTCATAATGTCACATTTATGTGAAAAGACTTCTTAAATAAAAATTAAATGTTGCATGATCTCCTACAGAGTACTATGTAAAGTGTATACAACCTAACATCCAGTATAAAATTCATTCATTCATACATCCTCCCTTATTTGGTATTCCACTCATTCTCCCATGCTTTAGAGACTTGAAATCTGTTATTATTTAATAAATTCTAACTTAAAACAGGCTGTAAGCTAAATTAAAGTTTGATTGGAATAGAACTGTCCATTCCTGCAATGAAAATGGTGTTATGTACAGTTCAGATGTGTTTATGAAACATAACTGATTGAAGAATACTAAAAATAAGGATATCAAATCCAGTTAAAAGTGATTATACCTTAATTAGATTATCATAACCCATATACATAATAATGAAAAATGATACAGGTTTCTCATACAACCATAAAATTGGATAACTGTGACTGGGTGAGGTGCATATTAAAAAATAAATTCTCAATTTTAAGACGTGTTTATATATATTATTTTGTTACCAAAAATAGCCATTAACAGACTAATAAGGTTATGTATAACCTATAGTCCAGAATGAAATCTAAAAAGAGCATTTTATTGAGCCAGAATTTGAGTTTCTTGATTCAGTTAGTCAATATATTATTCTAATTTTTATAACCATATCCATCCTCTTTTAATGAGTATTTGTAGGTAAATTTTTCAATTATAATTATCAACCATTTTTTACCTGTTCTAAGATAATGAATCTTACATACTGCAAATTATATGCTTTTTTTTATTGAACAACCATATCCCCGCCATTAATCCTTTTCATCAGTTGTCTGGATAATCTTTTTATTTGATTTCTATATCTTTATTTCAAATCACTGTTTACATTGTCTGTGGGCCAAGACAGTTTCATTTTACATAAATAATAAAAAATTTTATCTTTTAACTAGCATGCAACTTTGCTCTTAAACTAATAGACTTTATCACATTTCAAAATGTATTCTTCCAGTTCATTAAACAAATATAATCTGATTAAACTAAAACATGTCCAAACAATGCATTTATGTGTTTTGTTGTAAAAACTTATTTAGCACTTATTTAATTAGTTGTACAATATTTTTTTTAAAAACAGACTCAAATGTGTGGAATTTTCTTCTGTTGATGTAGTATATGTTTTGAAACTTGTAAAGTAACAGCACAATAATTAAGTCATGTGGTAGATAGGATAAAAATATTAATTATTTATAATATGTACTTTGATATAATAATACAATAAATTTATGCAATGCTGAACTTCAACTATAATTTTGGTCTAATCTACATTGACACCAAGGCTTATTAATGTAGCATGGAAATTTTGAACTTATAATATTTTTCAGCATTCTTTCAACAGTTGGCATGTAGATCTTTCATAAGTACCTTTTACAATATCTAAAAGCATGAAATATTTCACTCGGGATCACTTAGTACATAACAAAATGTGCAGTTGTCAAATATTCCTTTCTTAAATACTTAAATATAATTTGTGCTTGAAAATCATTAACATTTCATTAACAGGGCCATAAAAAAAAATTACTTATGTTAAACAAACTGACTTGTTGCATGGGATTCGTTACATCAATAAAAATATTATTGATAAAGTGATTAACATGAAATTAGGGATAAGCATATTTTGTACAAATTTTTCTACAAAAAAAAAAGAAGTTCTTACATGCATATACTGAAATGAGTAACAGTTAGCTATGCTAACCTCAAATGTACAAACATTATTATTTATAAATAATTACCATATTCATAAAATATTATGATGCCAATTTCTGTGATGGAATGTTAGCGTCTCTGCATTTCATACAAGATTTTCTCTCAAGTTCAAGTCCCAGTGAGGCATGGGATTTTTCATAAGTTACAAATTCATTACCATTCATCCACACTTGTCATAGGATGTCAACTGTTATTGTAAAAGTATGAAGTGTGTTTTTTAAGTAAAGGCTAATATCAACTAGCTAGGTTTTCAATGGAATACAGTGAAAATTGATGACGCTAGGTTAGCATGTTTATTTACATTAATGATCATTTATTTGTGACGACAGGTTAATGTTATTCACATTTAATTGCTGTGTATAGCCCGGCTGAAATGAGTGCTTCAATAAATAATCCTGCAAGTGGTAAATTCTGATTAGCAATTCGTCATATATGACAAAAAACAAATCTGCTGCTGATATTAATAGAAAAACTATCGATATTTATGGACCCATAATGTTATTATGTGCGAAGGTAAAATTCACTAATGCTGTCATTTATTTCATGAAGGAAGAACAAATGTTTATGATAAAGAGCATAGTGGTTACCTACTATCATCACAAATGAATTGACTGGAAATGTGAATGTAAAAATCCATGAAAACAGAAGGCTTCTGTTTCTAAATTATTTACTGAATTTCTTTTTGTTTTGTGATCAGAAATTTATGAAATTTTAATCGAAAAACAAGGGGTTACAGAAAGTTGTATTCCAAAAATTTTGATAGAAATACACAAAGAACAACACAACCATAAAAAAGAATAGAGCAGATAATGTAAAGCAACAAATTAATGGTAATGCTTTCTGTTATGAAACAATGCATAATAAATACTATTCTCAGGAGTGGAAATTCAAATAAAAAATATTTATACTTATAATAGCAGTCAATAGTATCAGACATTATATTTGTTACACAATTTGGATCTATATTAATTCTCCAATATACTTAGAAAATAATAGGAGTTGAAGGTATTGGTCTCCTCTTCTATTTCTGGAAATCAGTTTTTACTTTCTTCATAATTTCATATATATATATATATATATATATATATATAGAGAGAGAGAGAGAGAGAGAGAGAGACATACATTTTTTCTGTTTATGTACATTTCACACAATTAACTAGTTAACAAGACTTAAAAAACTACAAAATATGTTTATAAATTTCAAAATACAATTAAAATTTATAATTTTCCATATTTAAAAAAATTACCAACATATCTTAAAATCAGAAAGATAAGAAGATAAGTTTGTGATCTAAAGCCAATGTGATGATGCATTGTAATTTTTTTACTGATATTATCTTTACATACATATACTGAGACATGAAATAATAAAAAAAAAAGAAAGAAAAGAAAAATTGAGAGAGGGTAAGAGGGGAGAGATTTTTTATCACTTTAAAAAAATTAATGTTCTGTCACAAAGCTATCTCATTTCAGAAATTGATAGATAAAATATAATATTATTGATTTTGGAAAATACAGATGGAATTTTATACCCTTTTCTAACCTTAAGTGATATAACAATATATTAAATTTTAATGGCTGAGCTTTGGATTTAACTTAGAATAGTTTTTCATGAAAAAAAAAACAGTTCATGAAACTATTTTATAAAAATCTGATATGGACACATGGACTTCCTTGTATGAAAATGCAAAAATAATAAGATTCTAAATTATAATTTTCAATTAATATTAATTAATCACATGTTTCACCAACTCTAATACATACACACATATATAATAACACCTTTAAATTACACATACACATTTTTAAAAGTCTGTAAAATTTTATTTCACTAATAATTTTTGATTTTTTCAATTTTTTTTTTATTGTTATTGTTGAATTATTATTTATTGTAAACATTTTTTTTACAATCATAAAATAATTATTAATAAATAAATATATTCAAATTAAAAAAAAAAAAAGGTTAAAACAAGAAAAAGTAGATGAAGTCTGATTTGAACCCATGTGCTTTCTACTCATCAGAAAAACAATACTGATCCAGTGATTAATAACACTTTTATTTATACTAATGCAGATATTTTTAAATCTTATGCCCTCTAACAATAAATGAGGTTACTTCAGCAATTAGTCAACTCAGAGCAACTGACTCTAGTTGGTTGAAAGGGATTCCTGCTAACATCTTAAAAGAATTCTTTTTAGGTCTCTATTTAAATCTGGTTACAATCACATTATATAAAATTTTATGCTCATTCCTAAACTCTGTTTAATAAATTAAACACAATTATTAATCAGTTTGCAAACTGTTTTACAAAATTTAAAAACATATCAGGAAACATCTATTTGCTCAATAGATTATTATATTTTTTTTAGCAGCGATTAGTTTTTTCAGTTTTCTTTTTCCCTCTAATTTATATTTACTTTTATTTACCTTTTCTATCAATAAGTTTGTAAATTTTATAGAAAAATCTTTATATTGTATATTTATAATTTTACTCAAAAAGACTTTTTTTGGACATATCTGAGTCTTTTTTTGTGGATAAATTTTAAGGAGGTCCAGACTGTCAACACCATAGGTAAGGCTGATAAAAACTATATGAATGAATTTTTGTTTAAATTATGAACATATTAACATTAAAATATAAAAACCTAATAATGTCTAAACATACTGTAATGTAATTTGATATTACTGATTAGCCCACTGGGCTGGTCTAGCAGTTAACAAGACATCGCAAATCAGTTAATTTTGAAGTTGAGAATTCTAAGGTACAAATCCTAGTAAAGGTAGTTACTTTTACACGGATTTGAATACTAGGTTGTGGATACTGGTGTTCTTTAGTGGTTGGGTTTCAATTAACCACATTTCTCAGGAGTGGTCGACCTGAGATTATACAAGATTCATTTCATTCACATTCATACATATCATCCTCATTTATCCTCTGAAGTAATATCTTATGCTAGTTCCGGAGGCTAATCAGAAAAAGAAAGAGATATTATTGATTAATTATTACATAATATTGATGTAAAGTAATATAAAATTACAATTATTCATATTTTTCCAATTTTGTTTGGGTTATTAAATCATGATCAGAAAAAAATTGTTTACAATATTAGAGCTTTCAGATATTGTTAAAAAATACTGTTTTATTTACTATATTCTGTACAAATATATGAGGCATGTTTTTTAAGTAAGTACCGTTTTGAAATCAAGCCAATGCAGTGCTGTGATCGATGTCTTGCACATGGGCATTGTGTTCCTACATCTGTTGGCGAGCCACAGATGCCATTACAGCCAAAATCAATTGTGTTTACATTTACCTTTGCGTATTTCAAATGCCTCTGCAATTGAGAATCCAGCCGACTGTGAAATACATGTTATTCGTTTTCTGACTTTTATGACGATGGAATACAAAAGCTTGTGGTTCGGTATGATAAGTACCTTAATATTGAAGGCAACTATGTAGAAAAGTAGATTAAGATACTGGCTTTCATGTAATAATAAAATAATTATGAAAAGTCCCTATGTTTTTTTTTTTTTTTTTAATTTCAAAACGGTACTTACTTTAAAAACATGCCTTGTATATGAAGCACTGAAAAAAAGAAAATTTCCACTCTATTGAAGTAATAAATTAGCAAACCCAGCACATTGATAAAAGTAAATACTTTTGAAAAAAAAAAAATGGCCTTTAAAAAATGTACATTTAATAAAAAATAAATTATGAAGAAAAAAGACCTCGTTGAAGACTCTTGAAAGATGAACTTGGTAGGTAAAAAAAAAACAATTAATAATTATTACTTTGTGTAGGAAAGATATGTATAAGGAATTAACTCATAATTTAGTTGGTTGGATATCAAAATTCATCATTAATAACAACAGAAACTGTTAAAAGAATAATGAAAAAACTAGCCTTTTATTTACTAAAAAATTATCATTAAACATGTGTTTTAATCATTTAAAAAAAGGTTCACAGAATGAACTTTCTTCTTGATTTTAATGATTGTTTTTTTATTTTAAAGACAAAATTTCTGTGGTGGCCGCATTTTTCCCAGAAAATTTAAGTGAAAGATTTTATAAAAGAAAAATTATACTGTGTACACAATTTTGAAATATTTATAATTGATTGTTTTTGTTATGTTTAGCATTAAAAGAAAATTAGTTGGAACACTTGGGGAAAATTAAAAATATTTTACATTTTAATTCACAGTCAATAATAAAACACTCTACGTTGTTCCAAGCGAGGCATTTTTCATGTAAACAATTTTTTTTATTGGCACTTAATACTTTAAATAAAAATTATAAAATAAAATAAATTTGAAAAAAAAATACCCTAAGTATTATAACACTTTTTTTTTTTAATATTTCTTTTAACTTCATTGAAGTGAATATCAAATTAATTGGTTTAAAATTTGTTTTTAATTGGATGCAGAGTTCTAAAATTGTAAATATAAAAGACCAAAAAAGTATTAATATTTTAATTATTTACTTACTTTAAAAACATGCCTTGTATATGAAGCACTGCAAAAAAGAAAATTTCTACTCTATTGAAGTAATAAATTAGCAAACCCAGCACACTGATAAAAGTAAATACTTTTGAAAAAAAAAATGGCCTTTAAAAAATGTACATTTAATAAAAAATAAATTATAAAGAAAAAATCCTCGTTGAAGACTCTTGAAAGATGAACTTGGTAGGTAAAAAAAAAAAAAAAATTAATAATTACTACTTTGTGTAGGAAATATATGTTTATATAAGGAATTAACTCATAATTTAGGAGGTTGGTTGGATATCAACATTCATCATTAATAACAACAGAAACAGTTAAAAGAATAATGAAAAAACTAAAATAAATTAATAAAAAAAAAATTGTTTCATTTCAAAACTATAACTATAGGCTATGCCCAATTACAGTTACTTACAAAAGATGAATTTTGTAACATAAAAAAAAATCTGGGATTCAAACCCAGAACTTTCTTGATGAAAAGCAGTTATGCTGCCACTCCACCAACTTCCACGGTGGAATGGTAATATAATATGTGTATTTTAAAATTCAAGTAACAACATTTAGAAATTATTGAACACTCAGGTAGTATTTTAATAATGCAACTTCAACTACTGCTATACTTATTATTACAACTAAAAAATTTTAAAAATGTCTGACCTTATTTATATAATGAACTGGCCACATAATATGGATTTGTTACAACCCCTTTCTATCAGTTTTGTACCGGAGGTCAACTGAATTAATTAATAAACCCAAAAAGGTAAGCGTGTGTGAGTGAGTGTATGTGTGTGTGTGTATGTAAATACACATATTTACACCTGAGAAATAATATAAATTACAAACAACAAAATACTCTGTTTTAAAAAATAAATATGTGATTAAATAAAACAGATGTGGCATCAAATTACAGAAAGATCAAACAAACAAAGATAATGTACGGGAATATTAATTTTATGCAGAATAAAACTGAGTAGGCGGTGATTGCAGGCTCCGATGTAATGTAACAACAAATATTCAAGAGTCCTTATTATGTCAACATCTGCAGCTGTTGTCTGATTTATAAACAGTTGTTATTCTAACTTAAAACAGCAAAGCAAGGTGTTGTAGAAAACGCTGCAAAATAATAGTTGGCAATATCTGTTATATTATGCAATTAACATATGGAAAGACAAATGGATTCAATTTAATTAACAGTTATGACTGTGATATTAGTTATTTAATAACAATATATAGATGGTTTTAAATAATTATAAAGATGTTAATTTTATTAATTAAATTTGCCTTAAAATAACAATTATCTAAAATCTCCAAATAAATATTATTACTTAAGTCGAACAACTTTAACTTTTAGATGGTTATTAATAAACGATGGCATTCTGACAATTTAATATAGGCGATAATTTAACTACTTTAATATATTAATGTGATAATTTTAGTCTGCATCAACATTTTTATCAGGAGGTGGTACAAAATTAAAATCATTTTTTATTAATTGTATTATTTTATAGTTTTACATACTTGTACATAAGAACAAGTACAAGCACAAAATCCAGATAACTATATTTAACACGATCAACTATATATATATATATATATATATATATGTAAACAATAAAAACTAAAAGAAAAGCTAACAATCATAATGAGGCTAACATTTAAGATCAATATTTATCATTAAAAACAGTGTATTCTCATTGAGAAAAAATGCAAATGTGTATGTATGAATGTATAGCAAACATTCCAAATATAATACACAGACCATGCAGATTGAAAGCCATAGAGTTTTAATAGTGAAAATATGCAAACCTAAGATTAAGAAGAAATAAAATGCCTACTTTAAATTAAGTAATTTCAAAAAGTTTCTACAGTAAATTTACTTTACAAAAACTGTGCATATTAGAAAACTTTACATAAACTCTAATATTAACTTTACATGAAATTTCTACTACTCTTCATTGTGTTTGTGATTACATCATTGTCATTATTGTACTGCTATTATTATCAGAGTTAATTTCAATTAAGGAAGCAGTAAAAAATTATCTGGTACATAATCATGAGAGAATGGGGAATGCTAAGGGATGTTAAACTGTGCTGTCCTAAGTGCTTCTTGATAAGCACAGACTGGTAACATCTTGGATCAATGAGTTGAACAAATAAAATTTATTTTCACACCAAATGTAGAAAATAGTTCAGCAAAACTCCTGCTGATATTTTCTCATCTACTACATTCTACCAATAAAAAAATGCACAGTGTTAACACTGTACGTACATTGCAGTAAGAAAAAGGTGCCCATTATGATGAAAGATCATCAACAATAACCCAACCTTCAAATAAATGCTTGCTTGACTCATAAACTTTATTTTTCTTTTTGTTTTACTATAATATTTTTCAAGCATAATAATCTTTCTAACAATGATTCTTGAAGCCAAATAGAAAGTTAGATGTTTGTATACTATTCAGTAATGGAAACTAATTTCTACAATGATGATATATTTATGTTAACCAAGCACACAGTTGTTGCCATCATCTGTGGCGGAGTGGTAGCATCTCAGCCTTTCATCTGGAGGTCCCAGGTTCGAATCCTGGTCAGGCATGGCATTTTACACACATGCTACAATTCATTCATCTCATCCTCTGAAGATATACTTAACTGTGGTTCCGGAGGTTAAAAAAAAAACCACACAGTTGTTTGTATTGTAGGAAAGGAAAGAAAAATGCTGGCAACATGAAGAAATAATTTAACTTAAGAGTAGAGATAGCTTTTCCATGCTGATGCAAAATTATTATGCTCCATTAAGTCGAGGTGCTCAGACTAGCAATTTCTCACTCTTCACCAACACCACAGTATGACTACATGGAACGGTACCAATACATACCATGGCACGGTATGACTATGTATAATTTATTTTATACTAAATTTTTTAAATGTTACATTAATTATTTATTTATATATATATATATATATATATATATATATATAAAAAGGTTGTACAACGCATAGCTCATCTGTTGTTGCCAACAGATGGCACAGCTGCATCACATATTGATGACCTCATGAGGTGCCTCATCATGAATGACAAAGTAATATTCTTGCTTTATCATTGTTTTTCAGAAATGGTATATGTTAATAAAATAAAGATGAATTTTTTTTAAAATACTTTTATTTTTTATAGTTAAATTATCATTTAACAGATTTTTATAAATTGTGGTACCTTTTGCACTTTTACAAAAGCTTTTTTCCTATCTTGGAGTAAATTATACATTTTTACAATTTATAATGTTTTGTAATTAATGGTTTTGTGTAAAGCTCATAAAAATTTTTAACTATGATAGGCATGGTTTGATTACATATAATTTATTTTATAAAATTTTTTTTAAATGTTCCATTATTTATTTATTCATATAAAAAAATTCTGATGTCTCATTGTAGTTATCACTTTGTTAGCTACAGTAAATAAATAAATTTCTTAAACACTAAGTAACTTTTCATCGATGAAATTATCTAAACTTCAGTAAATTATAAATTAATGTAAGAATATATTTTTTTTAAAAATTGTAACATTTTATCACAGTTAAATGAATGAAAACAGTGTTACCATATAGTGGTAACTATCTGCAATCAAAATATGTTCAAATAAAATTCTTCTTTATTACATATATACAATTGGTAACTATAAGTAAAAATTATTATTTCTAGATAACAGTAAAGGCAGCAAGCAATAATGGTGATAACACTTTGCTACTCTGGATTACGTAATTAATTTACATTAATTTATATTATACACAATAAAAAAGTTGTCATGGTAAGTACTATTAATAAGTCTAGGCAATCTAAATACAGATGCCATGTCATTTAACTTATATCATAAAGTAAAAAAAGACCTTAAGTAAGATTAATTATCAATTAACAAAACCTAATATTAACAAATAAAATGATACATTAAGTATCTGAAAAGCTTAACTGGATTTAAATCTTCAACGCTATACTTACAGTAAAATCACACTTCTCATTTATATTCATTTTCTTCATAAATTCAGCATTTCAATATTCGTTTATAAAACTTATCTGTAGATATATATATATATGTACACACATATACACACACTAACTAAATTTATCATGTTGTTGCATAAATTTTAGATTAATAAAAACTCTAAAAAAAAAAAAATACAAGAATAAATTACAAAACAATACAAAAAAAAAAACAAATATAAAAAAAAAGCAATATTGTAATTGAATGCAAATTTCCAGATTTGACAGTTTAATGGTAGAAGAAAAAATAAAGCAGTAAACTTAAGCAGAAAAAAAATAAATAAAAATAACTTTCATAAAAGATCTTAAAGCTAATTTTAATCCCAAAAAAAAAACGGAATTTCCATAAAAATTGTACGAACAAAAGTAAAAATACAGTATAGAATCCTGCTGAGAAATTAGTTTCTGGGAATGATCATAAATCAAGCCATTAATACTCACAGCCATTTTGTTGTAAACTTGACTGAAGGAAAATCCTGCTTCAGTTTATTTTTTTGATGACGTTAAAGTATATGTTAATATACTTTAACAATTGGTCAGTTACGACCAATCAGTTTCTGTATTGCATTATACTCTGTAAGAACATGGTTATGAGCCTGTCATGGACTTTGTTTTAGTCCATGATAGTTTTTCTTCTTTATGTATATATCCATGATGGTCATATGTTAAGTAGAGGCTGTTTCTTTGACTTAGAATATCAATCAAATAAGATAAGTATTCACTTTCCTCTATTGCTTAATGTGTTAAAACAGTCTTTAATATATATATGCTTGCAGCTTCATCCAAGTATTTTAATATTGCATATCAAAGTCTTCTAAATGATCAAGGAAGTCTTAGTTTCTAAAAAAATGTCTTAATTTCACAACACTGATGCTTTAATCTATGTAATATTGACAGTGACTTTAAAGAATTAACTTTATTAAAAAATCATCTGGTATTTAATCATGAGAATATGGGGGATGCTAAGGAATGTTAAATGTGCTGTCCTAAGTGCTTCTTGACGAGCACAGACTGGTAACACCTTGGATCAATGTGTTGAACAAATAAAATTTATTTTCATACCAACTGTAGAAAACACTTGAGCAAAACTCCTGCTGATATTCTAATTTCTGCTGCTATTTCCTCAACAACTACTACATTCTACAAATTCAAACATGCACAGTGTAAGTGTGTACAAACATTACACATTGCAGTAGGAAGAAGGTGCCCATTATGATGGAAGATCATCAACAATAACACAACTTTCAAACAAATGCTTGCTCGACCCATAATTTTTCTTTTTTCTTTTTGTTTCAGTATAATATTTTTCTAGCACAATAATCTTTCTGACAATGATTCTTGAAGCCAAATAGAAAGTTAGATGTTTGAATAGTGTTCAGTAATGGAAATCTTTTATAAAGAGAAATTAGTACTTAATCCATTCCATTAAAATCAGTTGTTATATCCCCATATAAGATGTTATGAGTTTTTTTTTTAATAGTATATTTATAAATAAATGTGATAATTTACATATCATTTACTTTCATAACAGATTCTTATTTTCCTTCTAAATAAATCAACTGGAATTTTGTTGATCATTCTCTTTTTTCTACCATAATACCATTAAAACCTCATGTATTTATAAAAATATATTAATAGTTCTAACTTTGATGATATATTAATAGTAATATATTAATAGTTCTAACTTTGAAGTAATAACTACATGGCGCAGCACAAAAGAACAGTAACAAAAATTTCTAATTAGATATTTTAAATGAAATATTATAAAAAGGATTCCTTAAAATGGCCAAATAAAATAAGAAAATACCTCTATTTTTTAAATTTTATCTTTAGGATTCAGGATTTTTAAAATCATGATTGTAAAGAAGCATTCATGTTAAAATATATTTATTTGCAATACAAAATATGGTAAAATGGTTAAAGGAACACCGGAACACAACATCATTTAATTTGTCCTAACAGGGAATAAATTTTGGTCAGGGAAGAAATTGATGTGAAGGAATGATTTGTATATAACATGATATCTGACTTTCTCACAATATCTAACAAATCTATCAAGGTCACCAATTATAGTGAGAACATGATTCGTAAATAACCAACACAATATCAAACTTCCTTACAATAATTTATTTAACACAACAAACAACTCCTACAACGCTTAACAAAATCTATAAGAAACAATTTAAACTTTCGCGCAGTACACTGGCAGTGTCACCTTTCGACGATACACAAATTGACCAATCCGCAGGTCCCTTGATCCATTTATATATATATATATATATATATATATATACTGTTAGCTGTACATCTAGAAAACACTAGAAAAGTCTATTTGCTTCTATTACAAATATCTACATTATTTATAAATACAATGAATTCCAAACAATATAAATAGTTACATTAATTAAAAAACTAAACTTTATCAAACAACATAAACACCAATTGCCAAATAAAAATTTATTCTTCTGTAAAAATAATTCAAACAAAGATACAATCTTACTGTTTCTAGTACAATCCATAAAATTCTGGCAAGTTCAAAATCTAATTACACATAACAAAGACTGAATTAATCAAATACTATTAACAAAACACCATTATTAAATATTATTAACATAAAAATTAAACAATGTTTAACATTTTAATTAGTTATAAATTTATTTTATGGACTTCAATATAAATGGGAAGTAATAATAATTTTGATAAAAACCTTGTACTACAACAAAATTAATGTATGGTAA
Organism: Zanna intricata; assembly: GCA_010016005.3. Lineage (NCBI taxonomy): Eukaryota > Metazoa > Arthropoda > Insecta > Hemiptera > Fulgoridae > Zanna > Zanna intricata. The sequence continues at coordinate 16,619 of JAAAKQ030022564.1, forward strand.
TATAATCTAATAACACAAATAGTAAGTAATAAACATCCTATTTCTTTGTGTGATCTGTCAACCATTTATCTCTAGTAAATAAATATTAATTACATCAGTAAATTGTTATATTATAAAATAGTTGTTAAGGCAAATGGTTATAAATTGGATAGTCATAAATCAGGGTTCTATTAACTAAAATTACTTTATATTCTAACAAAAATGTAATCTACGATAATCACAATCTAGCAGAAACACTAACAAAAGACAATCAGAATCACACATAAAAACAACAAATTGATTAGCGATCATGTGGAATAAGGGCTAAATTGGAACAACAGCATGTTACTTTTAAAAATAATAAAACTTGATATTACTGAAAGAAGCTGGCAGTAGGAAATTATGAGAATATATTGAATTTAAGATTCTATGGTGAAAAGTTTAAAACTTTTGTTAATCTTTTTTGGAATTCTTAAACTAAACAAACAGTTGCTAGAAGTAACTTTGCTCAGCTAAACTGTTTTGGCTTTTTTAAAACAATTTATGTACAAAAATAACATGAACTTCTTGGATAAGAGGGTAGGAGTGTAATGCTGTCACCCTCTCGGTAGACCTACTGCAATATTCAAAAGCACTCTATTCATAAACGTAAAAAGTTTCCAAATAGTAAGTGGCATAAAAAATACAACTGTTTTTACCTATTAAATGTAACATCTACATATATGTAATTTGTAAATTGAACGAGTTGATGGTACACTTGTAGGAAACTACAATAATATTTAACAGCATAAGTAGTTGTGATTTTTTAATAACATGTGGTTTTTTTTTCAAAAAAAGTTAATATTAACTAATAGATTAATTAAACTAATTAATTAAGTTAATCAACTTCTCATATGCGAATGCATATGGTGCTTTTATATATATATTTTTTTTATCTTCGGATATATATATATATATATATACACATATAATTCAATATATATACAGGTGAGTCATATTGAACTTTCCGATTTCAATAAGGTGCGTATTAAAAACAAAGCGACATGCAGTAAAAATTATTTTA
>JAAAKQ030022575.1:0-17660 GCA_010016005.3 Zanna intricata
GTAGCCTATTTTTAACTAACATTTTTCATTTATTAAAATTTATGTCAATTTGAGTGCAAGTTTCAAATTTTAAAATATGCATATCTTGGGAACCAATTGAGCAATATGAAATTTATTTATACCAAAATCCTCCATTTTTAACATAGAGTTGTTCAAAGTAATCAGGTTTTCACTATAGCAATAAGTTTAAGACCTAAAGGTAATATAGTAGTTTTAAAGGTATGGTCTTAAACTTTTTTCTGACACTGTATATATTTAAGAATAGTTCATTAAATAACTTGATTTAACAACTTGCATAATAAGGCTATAAATACAATATTCCACAGCTAACTTGAAAAATAAAGCTTAATGTATATAACATACCAGAAGATTTTGTAGCAGAAGTTGACCATTTCATATTATTACTGGCATTACTTTGCATTTGTCGATTATTACACTGAACATCACATGATTCAGAAGAGAAGTCTTCACCATCGTGACTTTGTTCAGAATCATCAACTGAATTCACATTTTCCTTTTTCATTTGTTTCATAACATTAGCATAACTGTAAATTAATAAAATGATTAAATAAATAAATAAGAAAAACAGCTCTTTCTACAGAAATAGCACAAAGAAATTAATTTTATATTTTAATTAGACACATTAACTAAAACCAAATTATCAACAGTAAAAATAAAGAAATTTAAAACTAAAGTATTACAAGTTAAGAAAACTAATGATTAGACTAAAATGAGTCTTTCAAAATACAAAGAATAACAAAAAAAATATTTAAAAATCAAAACACTTAACAGAAAGACACTATAACTGAACATTATACTGACATGAAAATCTAAAAAATTACTTTAACTTTTTAGTATGGTATGTGTTACATCATGGATTACAGAAAAAGAAAAATTAGAAGAATCTAACACATAACAGTATTTTCAGCTTGGATGAACCATCTCTAGCTCACATGAAATATATGGAACATGGTGAATTGCGATAACCTGCAGAATAGAATTTTATATATATATGATGCAAACCCAACCATCCCTCACCTACTTTTTTTCACTTACAGGCTGGCAATCTATTCAAGAATATTCTTATCCAATGAAGATTAGAATTTGTTTGAATAAGAACAATCTTATTTCACCTCAGACAGCCAAGAATTGAACTGATTATGACCAAACTGCAGAGAGGAAGAAGGTTACCAACTCATAAACTTTTTTCTCAGGGGGTAGAATGGGAGTCATAGATACGAAGTAGAAAAAATGTAAAAGGGTAGCATCCCAACTTCTAGTAGTGGAGAAAAATAATTAACAACCCAAAAATGAAATGGATGAATACACAGCTGTGTAGATATTATATCATAACAATTGTCCCAGAAGATTTTCAGCCTGCAAGATTACACAGAATAATCTGGTCTTAACAAAAATGACCTCATTCAAGAATTTAAAGTAAATGAACAGAGTAAATTTCCACAGTTCAACAGTTCTAACAGATATATATATCTCTTATATGAAAAGAAAACTAAACCAAAATGTTAGGAATGCCCAAAATGCAGGACTAGACTTCAGCCTTGTTACTGGAAGTACTTTTCATCTCATTTTTCTTTCTGCAGAATTTGTAAAGTAAAGAGCGATTTTATTTTTTTTTAAATGTACTTGGCTTATCTGATCTGTTTTACAAAGAAAATTCTAACTTCTCATTTTACAAATCTACTTCTGAGCCATTTTTTAAAAATCAACTATGAAAAATTAAAAGTAAAAAATTGACAAAGTCTGCACATTGCTTCTCAAATCCATGTTTTTAACATTAGTTGTTTGAATACTTTTCATGTTTATTCTTCAAATCTGTTCATTATCTGGCAAACTATTTTGAATTTGTAAATAACTAGTTACAAAATGTTTTTCTTTAAGTTTTGCTGGAAGTGGTTATCTAAGCTTATATCTGCATGAATTCAAAATTTAATTTTATCTCTTTTGTTATACTCTGTTCAAATTTTGCAAATAGAATTTTCCTTTTATTAGAAATGACCTAAGAACTGCCATTATTTCTATGGCTGCTGTTCTAGTGTTTTTTTTTTCAATTGAAATTGTTTTAGTTGTGTTTACAGGCAACCAAAACAATTAACAAAATTGTGTACAATGTTATCCTATATTTAATTCTTGTAGGCTGCTTTTCAAAATGTTATTTGAAAAAGTATGTTCTGAAAAATAAAAAAAATAAAAACATATAAAAAACAACAGTGACTTTTCTTTTTGTGCATCAAAACATGCCAAGTGTAAAATCACATAAAACAAGCAACTAATTACTCCCTGTTCACTTTTCAAACTGTTACTTAAAAAATGAAAAAAGGTACTTTTAAAAATAGTCCCCTTGTTCTTTCTAAAATAAAAATTCAGGATCCTTCTTCTGGTAATGTTACAATTGATAACCAGGAGGAAGTTGGGTAATTCAACTAGTTTTATATAAATTGGTATTAAATACATACAAACAGTTGCATACCTGACTACACGATGCGTACATACAATAAATTCTGGTTTAGAATTCCACTGATGATAAGTAATGTAGAACCTGGTTTGTAACCAAATCCATTGTTGACCTTTTGTTAAAAACCTGTAGTAACAAGAAGTACCTTCACCTTTCTGCATTAAAGCTTCATGGCACAAAACAACCCTTTCTAGATCATCGACATGGTAATAATCATATCCTGATGTCCCAAGTACTTCAAATGGTAAATAGCCAATAATAGGTGGTGCTCTGTAAGTTACATTAAATTAAAATTATTAAAAGTTAGCAATAATCATTTTTCATAAACCAACCGTTAAACAATTCCCAAATGTAATCAAGAAAAATTATATGAAAAGTTTAAATAGTTATTAGTTAAACAGTTAAATTTACATATTTATCAAAGTATACATGTAAAATAGCCTAGGTCTAATCATACAGAATAGTATACCTCTAATCAAATGAAATATAAAGAGATAGGCCCACTAATGAGTAAATTACAATCTTTGCTGTTATATCATAAACATGATCCTTCATTTATTCCATTTTTTATTTATTTTTTAATCTAAAGGAAAAACATAAATATACCACATTAATCTTCATCACAATTTCTATCCAAATAGTATAAAGAGGTAAAATACTGTTTAACAAATTGCATTTTAGAAGCAGAACATAATTATTTATAAAGTTAATATTTTACTCTAACTGTTTTTGTTTTATCCTAAACTATTTTTATTAAACTGTTAGTACTTCGTAGATTTTTCTACTTTATCAAAACATGTTATACAAAAAATTTAATTAAAAAAGATAATTAAAATGTACATCAGTGACTGAAATGATATGGTAAATATACCATTCCGTAATTTTAATATTTTAAAACTATCTTTTTTAATTAAATTTCATAAAAACATGCTCTAAAAAATGGTAAACATTTCATTTCATAAAAACATGGTATTATTACTATTATTTAATCTTAATAATGACAGACTTTGCAGTTATAATATTACTTGGAATACTTCATTTACATATTTATTTTGTTTTTAATATTCATATTTATTGCCAGTATTTGTTTCTGTATATATTTTTTTCCCAATCTCTCAGGACCTGCAATCAAGCGGTCCTGGAAGATGCCTTGCCTCTAACCACTCAGGACCTCTGGCGCATCCAGCTATGTCATCCACGCCAGGGCAACCCAAATGGCCAGGACTCGGTCTTGTTCGCTTTGTCTCAAGTGAGGGCCCCCCCCCACTGTGACTATGGTTTGCCATTGCCATGTCTCTGCTGATTCCCCAAAGGGACCACCACCAGAACACAGTCTTAACTCCCCCCTTCTAGACAGCCCACCTACACCTGTATATTATTTTCTATATATTATTATTTATATATATTTCTATATATTATTTACTATTGTAATCTCCCTTTTAAAAAACTAATACTTAGTAATTATGTTTACTTTTTATGGTTTGTTTTAATTGTTTATACTTTCACATTTCATTTTATCGTTTTGAAACATAGTTTTACATTTTATGAATAATTATAATTTTTTTTTTATGAAGTCTGGCGATACTGGACATGAGAATTACAAAAAAAGAAATATTCAACCAATAACAAAACAAGAACAATCATACTAATGTTGTGCAAGTACCACAAATAATTAATTTAACTTTTTTCTCGTCTAAGTAATGAAGTTTTTAAATTAAATTTAAGTTTCTTTAAATTTGTAAATTTTCATTCAAAAAAATTCCATTACTAAGGCATAAACCATATAGAATGTGTTTTATGTTGTGAAAATGATTAAAGAAACAACAGTAAAAAAAAAAAATTGAGGTTCACTTTTAAATGTAGATATTTATGTTTATTTTGATGAGCAACATGATACAAGTATGAAGCATGAGTGACATTTTAAAAGATCTGATGGGAACACCACATGACTTCCTTACATACCTATTAAATTATACACAAACAAGTTTTAAAATGTAAAGTAAATAAGATTTTATTACACTAATAACTTCTGATATTTTTTTATATTTAAAAAAATATTTTTTATTGTTACTAAATTATTATTTATCATAAAACGTTTTTTTTTGCAGAGGTTAATAATTATTAATAAATCAATATATTTAAATTAAACAGAAAAAAAAGATGAAGTCTGATTCCAATCGATGTGTATCCTTGTAAGATCCAAATATTTCATTAAAATTTTATTTTGCTGTAACTCTGGAACCAATGAAAATAATACTACTTATGATAGATCGTTGAAAAGCTCTCAATGAGGGCTTATTACTGCAGTTAAGAAAAAGTCCAAAATCCAATTTTTTTTTTTTTTTTTTTTTTTGATTTTGGGCTTTATTGATACTGTTGGTTCATTAAATTGTAATCAAAAGGGAAGGTGCACAACTAGATGTTACAACAATCCTAAATCCAAATTTTCAACAATATATGACTAATCATTCTTGAGTTATGCTGGATACATATGTATGTACATATACCACACCGAAACTAGTTAAAATGGATTTAGGGATGGTCAAAATGAATATTTCTGTTGAAATTTGATATCTAAAACTGAAATTTTTCATGATTACAATACTTCCTTGTACGAAGTGTAAGGAAGAAAAAAAGACTCAAAATATCCCTAAAGAAGTATTTACAAATTATAGGAAATGATATCATTGTCAACTTAAAAGTATAGAGCTTTGAAATTATAAATGAAAAATTTAATTAATAAAAGTTAAACATTTTATTTTAATAAATTAGAACAAAATTATTCACTAATTACAACTATATTTAATTTCCAATCCAGAGTGACTGAAGAAATTTGAAGTAATAACAAAATTGTATTTATTCATTTGATTTGGTACAAAACGTTATAGATTATATAATTTTCAGTGCCAACAGTCATGAGCAAAAATAATTTCTTCTTATTATTTTTAATAAAAAATAATGTTTTATAGATAAACTACAATATTTTAAAGATATCTTATTTCTATTATGTGAATTAAGAAACTTCATTAACACATTCATTGCTCCCACTATATTTTTGTTTGGTTCCCAATGTTAGAGCGATAATTTCCTCCCACAGTTCTTAAATAGGTAACTATTTGTTACTATAGCATTCCTTTCACTTATTTGTTTTTTGTAGAAATAATAAAAAAAACTAACTTGGGACCTACCTATCAGTTTAACAGATACCCATAATAAAATTACAATCATGGAGGCCAGTGGGACAGATATGCCAGTAATAAGGTAGTCATCATGAGACCGGATGGTATCCCACCACAAAAATCAATGAGATCAATTGGTCCAAGAAGCAAAGAACATGTTAATATTAACACAGTAAATTGTAAATATTTAACGTAACTAAATATGTTCATCCAGAAGGAAGTAAGGATGTATAAATGGGTATTACTTTCTGTAAAATCCTTGTAATTTTTTTTTTTTTTTTGAATGTTTAGCTTATAAAACTAACACTTCACCTTTTAAAGAAAACCATAGAATTTAAAACAAAATTAATTTGAGGAAATACTTAAATTAAAAGGAACTTTATAATTCAGTTGTATTCTTAATGGATTGAAATATTTTTTGAAGTGAATAAAACTAACACTAAAAATAATTAAGGATATCAAAACAAATAAATATTACAATTAGCTACCATTAACACATGAGGACATGCAAAGCAATGAATTACAGGTAGAAAAAATCATTTTTGTATTTTACATTGATGATGTGTGTTGATGTATGGATACATATATATGTTAGGTGATTTATTCATAATGTTCTTAGGCAAACTGACATGAAACCCCAGTCAGTCCCTGTTCCAGGAATAAGAAACATCCTACAACAAAGTTAGTAAGAAAGTGAGCAGTGAAATGGTTTCTTCCTGCTTTCTTCACAAACTATTACTCATCAGTAAGCCAGGCCCTTTAGTATGTAATGATATTCAGACCTACAAATGATTTCTTCTCACTGTTCACCAAAGGAGCTGGATGCATAATGAATATCACTATTTTCAGAGAAATAAATTTTAACTAATATCACTTATACTGCATATATTTTTCATACATCACAACTATAAGAGAGACAAAGAAAAATAGTATAAAGCAACAAATTATTATAACCCTTTCTGTTAATAGCATTAACAGAATACTATCTCCACTAAAAATATTAGATAGATTACAACAACACTGAATTCCCAAGCATACCTTGAGGGCAGAACAAAAAATTCATAGTATTATTTCAATAGAGAGACGATATTCTCACACACATCCTTCTGTATGTTCTAAATTGTTTTCTGTCAAATTATATTATAGAATACAAAACTAATCCCATTAACCATAAGGGATTCAAAATTAATGGACACATAATTGTTAAAATGAAAAGTCTCTCATAATTAGCTGTCATTTTAAAAATAATAATTTCTTAAATGTTTAAAAAAATAGATAGGGCTTTACAGAGCCCTAAGAAAGGTTCTGGATCACCTGAATGTGAAATTGGATATATTTTAAATAAAATTAATCAAAAAATAATAAATAATTCCTAATGATTATGACTAAAAATCCATTTTACAAGAAAAAACAAATATTTTATTTTAGAATTTTACCAAAATTTCTACCCAAACATAATCATGCATACACAAACACACAATAAATAGAATAAATGTAAATGATTACCTATGATCTAGAAAAAGGAACTTCCACTCTAGACTGTGCCTAGATGTAAACTCACTTTTTGAAGAATCAACTATTGACATTTCTCTAATTAACTGCGGTGTTTGCAATCTTCCCGTTCCGACAAACACCAATCTAAAAATACAATAAAAAATAAACGTAAATAAATTATACTGCATTGTTAAATAATGCACATGTGAAGTGTAATAAAAAATACATAGAGGCATCATAAACAAAGCATTGTTATTTCTTAATTAATTTCCTGGTATGATAGCTCTAGAGCTATGCTGCATGAAGAGACATATGGTAATCAGTCAAAAAAACAGGTGAGGAAATTTTGCATTTTTCAATGTTTCATAACCTAGGGAACCAAAAAAAACAACAAACTTTTGACTGAATAAACCATTGTGATGAAATTTAGTATAAAGACTTGTGTATATGGAACGATTTTTTGGTAAAATTTTTGGGTTAATATCTCTAGGGGATGAGATGGGTTTTTTTTTTGGGGGGGGGGGGGGTGAATTTTTCAAATGTTTACAAATATATCCCATTTTATATTAAGCTCAGTTACATGTGTGCATGCTTAGTTTACTATTTTTTTTTTTTAATTAGCCCCAAAATTCCCGTCGTAAAAAATCATAAAAAGTCCTTTTTAATGTATATTTTTTAACCAAAATTTTTTTAATATCCTCCTGGGCATAGTAGAAGTGCAGCCAACCAAAAAAATACTTTAAGAGCAATACTGTTGGGGGGATGGGGTGGTAGAGCTAATCAAAGTTTAAAGATATTGATTTTCTTTAAACATTTTTGAGTTTATTTACACTTTTAATAACATTAAAAGTTTAAATAATACAAAATACAATAATAATCTTAATACAGTAATAATAATATAAAAATACAAAAATACAGTAATAATCTTAAAATACAATTTTATCATGATTGATTGATTTATCAATCTTCTCTCAATTCTTCTGTACAGAACTCTAGTTAAGATTTTTGATGCTAGAGTAGTTAAGATAATTGTTCTGTATTCTTCACATTTATCTGCTCCTGCTTTCTTTGGAATCATGACAATAACACTCTTTTTTGAAGACCGACAGAAATTCCTCTTTTTGTAAATATTACACACAAGTTTGTATAATCTATCTATCACTTCCTCACCTGTGACAGGAGAATGGGCTAGTAAATAAAAACTTTCCTGTAAATAGATGATGTCTTACTATAAAATGATTTCAAATTCTTACAATCACGTAATTCCATATTGCCAAAATAATATTTTTTGAACATTAGCAAACAAACTGCTGCCAATTCCAGGGTGTCAATATCTGTAAGTAATTCATTATTTCCTTCTTGTTTTGTTCTATCTGTTCATGGACATTGTCTGCTGCCAAATCTGTGTGACCTCTGTTTAACCTCTGGAAGTACCATAAGGTATTATTTCAGAGGTTGAGTAAGAATGATATGTATGAATGTAAATTAACAATAGCCAAATTTTTGTTCTGTCCATAGCAGTTGATTGGCCCTAATACTATTTCTTCAATTTCTGAATTGGGAGTGCTTTGTTCAGCCCATCATCTTAGAACACAAGAAGCTATTTCATTCCCACCACGTCCTGCCTTAGTTTTATCTCAATCATACAGAATAAAGTCAATCATTGGAATAATAAATTTTGAAATGAAACGTCTACAACTTCCTGCTGTAGAAAATTTTGGTGTTATTTAAAAGTGTGGTGTTGGTAAACATTTTTTTAAGACTCCTGTCAACACTTTTACTGTTTGGCTGTTCTTTGCATCTTGAGTATCTTTACTTTTTTTTGATATTGCTTTTGTGATTCCGTAATGTGAGATTCATAATTACTTTGAAACGATTTTTAACAATCTGAAGTTAATTTATCCTTTAAGTCTGCTAGATATGAATCACAGTATCTGTTTGTGCTGCTTAAATGATAAGTTGACTTTTTTTTAATTTATCTACATTTGCTACTTTTTCTTTACCTATTTTATTTTCAGCACAACATTTTTGATACAATGAAAACAATTTCTCTAAATATAAATAAGGATTTAAAAACTGTTTGTTAGTTTTTAAGTGTGAATAGTAGCGCTCATATTTTGGGATAACATTTATGCATTAAATAAAATTTTGAATTGTTTCTTTGGGTGTTTTCGTGACAGGCGTATGTTGTCTTCTTTTGTCTGTTTCTAACATCTCTCCATGTTCTTTCTTTTTAATTGCATTAATTATGACTGTATTAGATATAGCTAATGTGTTTAAAAACATCTCTTTTCATACCCTTATTTTTAACTACATTATGTTTAAACTATAATGAAAAACATTTTCTTTTGTTTTTATACCTACCGCACCTCCACGATCTTTCTTTTAGTTTTACTTCAATGCAGAAAATAATGAACTGTCTTTATTTTTTTAAATTATGACCCTTTCTTGAATCCCACCTTCAAAATAAGCCTTCAAAATTTCATTCTGTTGTAATTCACTAATTTTTTTATAACACTTAATTTTACACAAAGATGGAGGCTTAATTTCTTAATAAGGTATTTTAATAAAAAACAATTTATGATGAAAGGATGATGATGAGCAAAAAAAATTAAAAAAAAATGAATTTCAAACTTCATATAAAATTTTAAAAACAGAGGTGATGTTCTTTACCTCGAAACTGTAAACAAAATTAAATGCAATCAATGCAAACAAAATTTCAATTTGATAAAACATCACACAGTGTTTGAGGGAGACATTCTTATAAGAACTACAACAGATAGCAGTACTTGTGTACGTAATCTAATATGCAATTATCATTATTTTAATATTTTTATTTTTAAATTTTAATTATGCAATAATAGAATTATTTCAATTATGACTGAGGATGCACGACTATCCTGGCAAAAGTACCCTAATGAAAAATTAAGGTAAGATATGTTTTATTGCCTTATTTCAGTATGCTGTACTAGGTGATTTATTTAATAGAATTTAAATATAATCTAACAATATAATGGGATATTATGAATCTTAAAAAGATTAATTTCAGTAAAGTACATGTATGTATATATATATATATATATTTATTACATTACAGCTGCCCCTCATAAATTACAGCTAAACTAACATGTATAATTTATGGTAGTTTTTGTAAGTGGAAAAAAAAAAGAAGTAAATGTAAACAAAAATATTAAGTTTACAACAATCTTCAAAATTAAATTTCTGCAATTTCATTCAACTCAATGTTTTGGGAACAAGGGTTTTAAATTAATGAATTTAATCTATATACATAAAACGAATCCTATATTTTAATTAAGATAATTCAATTAATTAAAATTTTAACTACGTTAAGCGATTTGTTTTTTATTTATTTAATAAAAAGAAAATTCATTAAATAAAAACACATACCTTGTATCGGCTTCATTTGAATAACTGCTGAATCTATTATTACTATTACTATTATTATTATTAGCTATTCTATTGTTATCAATCTGTAATGAATCCATATCGGCTCCTGAAAATAAAAATCTTTTATCAATAAAGATAAAAGTCATAATACAAATGAATAAGACATGATGAAATAGATATACAAAACTATTATAATATAGAATGTTCCATATACAATGCAACCCATCTATTGTAGACTTTGTCAGTAGATAAACTTAAATAAAAAAGACATGAGCAAGTTATTAGATATGTTTTATTATACAATTTAAACATCTGTACATTTTAACATTTTAAACATCTTAAACTCTATAATAAATGCCGAAAGAGGCCACTATCTTCCTAAATAATATATATGTCTACCCTTTTCACTACGACTGATTTCAGAGTTAGCAATTGGATATTTAATATACCTTTTTGATACTGATCTTTAGTTGTTTTAGTGCTTGTCGTTTGTTACTGTAGACTTTTCTTTGAGGTAAACCCCAAAGAAAAAATCTCAAATCAGGAGATTTGGTGTCAAATCTGAATATCTCAGTGGCTATAAGCCGTGATCAATGAATTTCCATTACCAAAGAATTCATCAATGAAAGCAGTTGTTGAATTTGCAAAGTGTGATACATCACAACTCAAAGAAAATAAGCACAATTTTTTTCAAGATATCACAAACCAGACATCCAACTTTTCCAGGTTACGCAATGGCTTTTCATGATACTCATGTGGGTTTCCTGCACTCCAAAATCTACTGTTTTGACTGTTTACAAAGACATCCAATGGAATCACACCTCATAAGAGAAATATAGCTAGTTCATAACTTGAGTCCCCTCACTCACAAATCAATGGCAGTGTTTTAGTCGTTTTTCTGTGGTGGAATCAAGTCGATGAATTGTTATAATTCAATACTATCATAGCTTTAACTGTATTGTTCGATGAATGGTTAACTTTGGCATATTAATTTCAGCGCAGTCAGCATCCAATTGATTATTTTGATGAGCTAATTAATTAGTTATTGATTTCATAAATTGTCTGCATTCTAGACTGCCCTCATTCTTTCATATTCCATGTCATTAATAAATCTCTCTAAATTTAGTCACTGACTTCAGTACTGATGTCTTATTATAAACTGGTCTATCTCATTAATTATTGCAAAAAAATTCTTGCTTTTTAGTCAGTGATCACGTACTGAAACATGACTCAATAATAAAAATGTGTTCTTTTTGCAGAAACACCATCTTCTAATTAAACATTCGTTGAGCATTCTGATTACTTTCTTATTGCTATCAGTAGTACTCTACTAAACAATGCAAGTCAGATGTTGGACAAATCTATCCGAGAGAGTAGGATAATTATTTCAAATTTTATAGAAAACTACCTTGCATATATATGAGATACCTTTCATAAATGATAACAAGGTCTTAGGCCAATATTTGTTCATTCAATGTTTATTATAAAGCTACTAAAATTTATATTTTGACAATTTATTTTTATATTATATAAAGAGTAAAATGAGTAAATGATTAACTACTCATTAATTTACATTAAAACTAAATCGATGTTACAAATAATCTTTCCTTTAAAAATTTCTAAACACCATCAGAACTTTTTAATAATATATGCAGATGTTGTTTTAAATTAAATTTAATCATCAAAATGCGTTCATTATAACACAGTAATGTTTAACATTAACCATGAGGTCATGTCAGTTTCATAATCTTTTTCATATTAATAATTACTAGTTTAAAACATTTCTTGCAGAAGAAATACTTTCTACCAATGATCTGGTGGATCATCAGTAGAAACTGTTTTTTCATTTGTAATGTCTTGACTGGAATCATAAATCTGCTGACTATTACATGCAACCAGCTTTAATATTTTCAGTATTACCCAAAATTTTATAACCTCAAATAATATTCATAAACTCTATTCCAAAACTAAATATCACTCAGCAACAATAAATTTAAATATTAATCCATCATTTGTTTAAAATTAAAAATTTAATTTTAAATGAGTTTAAAATTAAATAACTTTCATTGTTTTCAGATTCATTCTATGATTCTTCTAATAGTCAAAGTTTATTAAAACTCAGTTTATTACTAAGTTTATTGCTTAGTAATTTTTTTACTTCAAAATTTCCGTATAAGTCACAAAATACTATAAAAAAGAAAAAACAATGCTATGCTAAAGCCTACATAGTAAAGAAAATCTTTAAATCAATCCAAAGTTAAAATGTAAAAAATCTGTTCAACCATATCTTTTCTCCTGAAAAGTAACTGAATGAGACTTTGAAGAGTGCACCACCAATATCTAGTGCACATCACAGTGTAGTGCGCATCCATTGTAATCTTATAGTCAGTTATTCAGTAGGGATTATGTGTGTTAGTATAACATGTGCTTATCAAGATTTTTATTTGTACATGAAGAGGGAATGTGTTTAACCTAATCACATCAAATTCTGCCAAAGGCTTGGTGACAACAAAAACAAAACAATTTATAAGATCGACAGGCTTTTGATAACAAAGCTGTAAGAACTGTACAAACTAAAAAGTGGAAAATATCTTCAAAATGGCTGAAGTTTAGTCAAGAGTGACTGGCATCATTGTTAATGATATTTTGGCATATCAAAATGCCATTAATAACACGAACAGTTTGATAACAAAAACTCATCGACCAACTGTTAGAGAAATTGCAAATGACACCTGGATTAGCAATGGTTTTATATATTTTAACCAATGATTTGGATACAAAGCTTCATTCTGATATCACTCATGACATACTAATGTGCACCAACAGTTTAAGGAAATAAGACTTCTTTAAGATAACCATTATGAATCTTTGATGTACTGGTAAGACCCAGAAACTAAAGCTCAGTCATCACAGAGGAATTCGTTATCTCCAAAGACTGAAAAATAGGAAGGCAAGTATGGAACAAAATTAAATAATGCTGATTGTTTTTTTGGTTACTGTGGAGTAATGCATTATAAATACATACCGCATTAAACTGTCAGCAAACAATACTAATCTCAAGTTCTGCAGCATCTTCATGATCCAGTTTGGTCCTTGGACCAAAATGGATCATAAAGATCCTGTGAGGATCACAAAAGTAACAGTTGCATCACAGTATACACAAATTTCTTGATCGAGCATGAAACCTTCAGGTTTGTGAGGCTTCTTGCGATTTCTAGTTGTTTGCCAAACACAACACTACAGATGGTAAAGGAGGAATGAAAATGGTTCCAATAATTGACCACCAAGTAAGTATAAAGAGTGACAAAATGACTTTTAAACAAAATTACGTGAGCAACCAGTGAGCCATCAGTGAAGCCACTATTAAGCAACTATTATTACTCAATCTATAGTCAAATACTCCTTGAACAGAGAACTTACATATAACATTTTTAAATTTTGCATTCCACATTTTACTTAACACATGCTTTATTATAAATTCCTATCAGATTTATTTTTATTAATTTAATCTTCTGTTATCAGTTTTATAACTTTTTTAAATATTTAAGAAATTATATTAGTAGTGTTTTTATTGCAAGTTATAGATATACTGAATTTATTTAAGAATTTTCATATATTACATTTATCTACATTATTAAGTCGCACTTTAAACAACTTCCATATTTATGATCTCAGAAAAATAGTTGCATCACAAAGAAACCAATTTGAAGAAAATTACGATTGGAAGCCAAAATTTTTTTTTTTTGCCAAGTCAGATAAATTTTGAACGGGCTCATTATTTTAAAATCATGTAATCAGATGCAACAACATCTATTAAACTGGTATTATGGCATATATCTTCATGTTATTACAAACAAAAAATCAATAATAATTAAAGATATAATAATATAATTTTTTCAAGTGCCAAATTCAGAAGACATTAATGAATTAATGAGTAATGATTTATTGATTTTCCAATATTATGAGTAGCAGTTTTTACTTATTTTATTACTCTATGAGTATAGGAAATCTTTCCACATAATAAAATTTCTTTGTTTTTTGGCAAAAAGTTCATGACATTCAGCAAGTTCTCCCTGAACACCATTTTATGTCTTTTTATGTCCTTGAAATCGTTTTATGTCTATCTCTTCAATGCATTTTTTAAATTTCTCTTCTATCACGAAAGATTTGATATTTATCTTTCAGATCAACGTTTCCAGTACACACACTCTCTCTTTAATGGATTGAATTTACATCTTGTCGCATCATCACAACCATTTTGCTTATGTCTTATTGAGAAATTTTATTTTATATCTACCAAGTAGATATTCTTTTCTGGTGAATCTTTCACCAATAAAGTGTTACTACAATTGCTCTGTCAATGTAACAATTCAATGAGTCATTCTTTTTGCTCTGTCACAGCATTTAAAATGATATAATAAGCAACACATCGTAACATCGCTAATATTTCACCTTTATCTGTTTTGTTTGAACAATTTATATTTATTTAAAAGCATACATTCATTTTCTTTAATGGATATATGTAACTTCTAGAAAGACAGAATTTCAGAACTGTCTCTCACAGTGATTGTCCCAAAACTGAACCAAATTTTTTCCTCATTCTTCTTGAATATTTTTTTTATTTTAGCTTGTTATAGATTTTTATAATCAAGAAATGTAGTTAGTCGCATTGTGGCTTTATAACCAAAATACTCTTTCGCTATTTTCTTTCTATATAATATTTATCAAGCACTCAAATTTAAGGCCATCATATAAAGAAGAAGAAATTTTCATGTGAACAGATGATGCCAATAGCTTCAAGCAGCTTCTCATAAAAAAATACAGTTCAGAAAAGGCTATTAACCTGCAATATGGCTGCCAGGTTGAAAGTGTTAAATGTCTGGTATCCTTCAGATCTGCAGGATAACTGATAAGAAAGCTCTTCCTTTAAGGGATTCTTTTTTTAAGCAGTACATGTTTAAAACAAATAAAATCTCGCAAAACTTCAATCTCTAAAGCCCAGAAGTTCAGCTGATACTTTGATGAGTTGAGTTCATATACGGATTTAATAATATTAGTGATCATTATAGATAGCTCAGTAAAAGATTAGTTTTTTAAAAACCACTGAAAAACAAATATAAAGGAATTAGCATTTAGCCATCTGAAAGGAAGAAATATCAAGAAGCCAAACACCATTTGGCTATAAGGATCAAACACCATTTAAACCCTTTAATAGTTGATAATTCAAGAATCTGTCAGCTGAAAAGTAATTTAAATAAATCAAAATTCAATGTTTGCTTTTGGATTAAATTAACAATCAATGGACATAGAGCGAGACCATTTAACTTTTAAGCTGACTTTTAGGGAGTAGAATTTTTAAAAAAATTTCACAATAATTATGAAGAACTTAACTTTAATTCCCTTATAAAATTTTAACTTCTAAGCACTACAGTTCCAGAAGACACTATAATGAACAGCAACATGGATTTCACTTTCAAAGTGAAATCACACAAGTAGTAAAAAAAAGTATGAAACAACAAATATAACTTACTGAAATATCCCACAAACTGAACTAGTTCATATGTTGGTTCTTCCTTAACATGTAGATTTCCTCTTTTGCAATGACATAAAAAAGAAACCTGATTATCTGAAACAAAAAAGAAAAAGTAAAAAATAATAAAATAAACTGTTTCAACAAAAAATTTCAATTACTTCATTGCACATAAGATTACTTTTTACATGAAACAAGTGGAAAGATCATAATTCATAACTACAGATGTGTTGAGTAATAGGAAGGTGGCAATTTCTGACCCATATCAACAAGAATTCATCGCATAAATGGTCAGCAAGAATGATAATTACTGATCACAATTTCAATGCTGTGCTTATGTGTCTGCATCATTGATAATTTTTACTATTTTCAGTTCAATTAATCTGTTTTTATATTATTTTAATGAAAAACTTAAATCAATAGAAAAAAAATCAAATTTGTCTCTTAACAATGTGGGAAAAACATAACACTTCAAATTAATAAATTTAAAAGGTTTGCTGCACAAAACTTCATATTTATATAAAGGCAATAAATAAATTTTAATACTGAACCATTCTTTCTGCAACATAATTTACGTGAAATAGAGTCTGCTATGCCCTACAATGCAAGTTTAGCACACTGCTTATATAACAAAGAAATTGTTTCATAAGAAATTTTTGGATCATGCTTTGCAGAACCCATAACTTTCACAAATTAGTTACCACCTAGTTATAAAGTTAAAAAGCCTGACTAATGAAGTAATAATAAGTATAATGAAGTAATCCAAGGCAAAGAATCTTGGATCAAAGAACTCTGCCTTGGATTACTTCATCATGTAGATTCAGACAGGTTTTTTTTAACTAACTAGGTGATAATAAATTTGTGGAAATTACAGACACTGCAAAGTATGGACCAAAAATTTTCTGTGGAAGGATCCAGTTGATTCAGCAAGATACACAAATTTCAAAAACAAGTTTCATCATGTTTCAGATAATTATAAGACTAATCAGAGGACATAAAAAAAGTCTTACTCATTTTTGACAATAGAATATTTTTTTTTTGAAAGCTATCAAAAATATATAATTACTAACCTAAATGCATGATACAAACTTCACTTTTTCAGTAGAACATAACGTTCTAAATAAGTAGTTTCTACAGTAGAACATAATGTCCAGTTATTCAGAAACTTAAGTATAAAATATTGTACGGAAGCAAACAAACACTGCACAAGATGTTCAAAGATACGTCACAACCAACACATGAACTGCAGTTTTAAACTCATAAAACAACAGATTAATGAACTATTAATAATCATAGTCATGTGGATAAGATTTTCACCAAATTCTAGCATTGTAATAGTAAGCAGAATCAGTGATTCTCTCATTATAATAATATTTGATACTTGCATACACTACTTCCTATTTACTTTTCTTTCCACATAATTTGGCAATATATGTATATGGTGAGCTGAAAAGTTCATAGGCTGACACATATATAGCGCTACTAGTATTAAATCCAGATGATTTTTAGTTAGTCCTAACCTTCAAAAGACACGTGTATAAATTTGACAGCTGTCGTACTATTAGTTTGTGAGATA
>JAAAKQ030022586.1:0-17659 GCA_010016005.3 Zanna intricata
GGTCGACCTGAGATTGTACAAGACTACACTTCATTCACATCATCCTCTGAAGTAATACCTTATGGTAGTTCCGGAGGATAACAGATTACTGTTAAATTACAGGTTAAGTAACTTAACTTAACAGATTAAGTCAAATTACTGGTTAAGGGGGGGGGGGAGTAGTGTATTTTCTTTTTTTAGAGAAATTGTTAATTTATTGTGTGCATTACTGTTGCAGGCCTTAATTTGCTTGATGGATAAAAAAACTGGTCAAAAATCAAAGACGAGGCCTAGATTTGTTAAACAAGATCAAGTAGCCATCATGAGGATAGAATGCGCTGGTATTATATGCCTTGAACCCTTTAAACTTTTCCCACAAATGGGCCGATTTACACTCAGGGATGAAGGTAAGGTTTTTTGTTTTAGTTTAATTTTCAATAAGTTAATTGTTACTTAAATTTTGTATATTTTATATGCAATATAATTATTTGCTGGATAATTGAATCTGGTTTCAGCATCTTTTTTCTACTGCTATATTATATATTTTATTTTTAAATTTATATTTTTTTTATATTTTATCTAATTTAATCTCAATTGTAAGTTTCAAAATTTTCTTTCAACATTTTGATTTTATTTTTCCAAAAAAAAAAAAAAATTGAGTTATTGTAGGTAAATTAAACTTTTCTATAATTAAATACTTGTTCTAAAATAAACATAGGAATATGTTCACTATTTAAATATTTCAGTTCAGAAACATAGATCTTGTAACTGAATTAAAATATTGGCGTTAATGTTAGACTTAAAGGCACCTTATTAAAAATTAAGAAGGGAGAGATTAGTATAGTAATTAGTGCCATACTTTTCATGTGTTCCAAACAAAATGCCCAGTGCTTAATGTAAAGTTGATTTAAAATTTTAATCATCAGGATTAGTTTGTTCAGCAAACTATTTTTGTTATCAAACATGCATTCATTCTGCAATGTGGTTGGTCACATTGCAAAATGAGTGAGTAAGGAAAATTTTAACATGAAAGAAGCAAAGGAATCCAGATGAGTGAGATAGCAAATGAATGTAAAAGAAAACAAATTTTTTATCAGACTTGAAAAAGAATGTTATTGTCATGATACCAGAGAAGGCAAGAACAGATAAATATAAATAATATTGAACAATTAGAATAGGTATTCAATGCTTAACAAATTTTAAACTAGAATTCTGTTCAGAAGAATTAAGAGAGTGGAAAAGTGTTAGGAAAAGACCAATATGGTTTCAGGAGAAGTATAGGAACAGGGGTTATAATTATAGTATTCAGATTAATAGTAAAAGGAAGATTAAAGAAAGAAAAGACATTTGATAATGTAGACTGGAATAAAATGTTCAGCATATAAAAAAAATAGAGAGTTCAAGTATAAAGATAGAACATTTACAGGAACCAAACTGCAACTAATACTCAAAGAGCACTAGAAAGAAGCAGTAATGAAAAAAGGAGTCAGACAAGAAAGTTCCCTCCCTCCCTTACTTTTTAATCTTTACATAAAATTAGAGTTAATGATGATAAAGGACAGTATAGATCTATAGTAACATTACAAAGTAAATCTTAGCTAAAGATGCTAAGATTTGCTGTGATATAGTAATTCTAGCTGAGAGTAAAAAAGATTTAGAAGAAACAACAAATGGCATGGATGAAGTCCTATCAAGAACTACCACATGAAAATAAAACAAAAGTAATGAAAGTAGTAGAGAATATTAAAATAGGACGAGAAAAGACTATAGAGATAGAAGAATTATTTGGAAAGAAGAATTACTAAAGCTGGACAAAGTAGGTGCAATAGAAAATGCTGAAGAGCTCTGGTGAAACAAGCTTTCTCAGAAATATAATTTGCTTATATAAAAAATTAATTTAAACATCAGGAAACCAATTTGAAAGTATATATTTGGAGCATAGCTTTATATGGAAGTAAAAATTAGACAATAGAATACCTGGGAATGGAATACAATCAGAATACCTGGGAATAAAAGATTAGAAGCTTTTGCAGTGTGGTGCTATAAGAGAATGTTAAATCAAATGGATGGATAAAGTGACAAATGAAGAGGTGTTTGGCAAATTGATGAAGAAAGAAGCACATTAGGAAAAATATAACCAAAAGAAGAGACAGATTTACAGGTCACATTTTAAAGCATCCTGGAATAGTAGTCGCTTTGATATTGGAGGGACAGGTGGATGGGAAAATAACAAATGCAGGCAGGCAATGTTTGGAATATGTAACACATTGTGTTACATATTCCAAACATTTACGTGTAATATTAGGAATGTATTGAAACGAAACAACTGGCATTAAATAGGAAATATTGGAGAGCTGCATCAAATCAGCCAAATGACTGAAAACAAAAAAAAAATAAAAAAAAAACAACAGTAAAGAATTTTTTAAAAACCCTAAGAATTCAGTATTGTTGGATAAGGCAGGCCCCTTTGAAGTTAGTGTGACTTCATATAATATTACGAATAGACATTCCACATTAATAACAACTTTGGTGTTGTTTTAAATAAATTACAATACAGTACTTAGCCCTTATTCCACACAACCTGTCCAAACTTAATAATTAATATAATTTTAAAATTACAGCAACAACACTTTAAAAAACAATATATAATTCAGTATTTTCTGTCAAGTTCATTAGATAAAACTTCAGAATCAAAATTTTTTTTATGATAAATAGTATATATATATTTTAATAGTATTTTTATGTATTTTAATATATTTTTTTTAATAGTAGATATATTTTTATAAACTTTAGCTTACATTATTAGTATTTTTTCTAGTATTATATATATTGTTACTTTATTTGATTTTAACTGTGTTACAGGTAAAACTATTGCTATAGGTAAAGTATTGAAAGTTTTAGAAACTAAAGTACCTCCACCAGTACAGAAGTAAATTAATTAATTAACAAACGAGTGTAAAAAGAAGAGAGTATGTGCGATAAAATAAAAATTGAAATGAAAATATGGAAAAGAGCAGAGAGCGGCGTCAAAATGATTTAAACTATGACTTAGTATACAAATAAAATAAAAAAATAAATGAATGCAGATAAAAAGAAAAGAAAATATTATGTGATTAAAAATATGTATTAAATATGAAAATAACTTTTGTGGTGTAGTGTGCAGCAGCGTGTCAAAAAAAAGTGAAGGTTATAAAAAGAGCCGTGAATCAAGAGAATTTTTATTATAATAAAGAAATGCAGTGGTTTTTTTTTTTTTTTTAAATTTTTTGTTTTTAAATGAAGTACTACAATTGTAATATCGTGAATTTAATTGTATATTTATGTAATAATGTTGGATACTTATTTACGGAAAATGCATTAAAAAGAGCAAACATTCGAAAATATATAAGTTTATAAATGCATGCATGCTACACACGTTTAATTATATGTGCATGTATATATGTTATTTTGATTGATAAAAAAAGTGTGCATGAGTAAGATGTTATGTTTTTGCTTATCTACTCATTTCATGGTTGTTCATTATTTATTATTATTATTGATAAATATATATTAAATAATAAGGTAAACATTTGTTTTTATTATTTATTGAGATAATAAATTGAAACTATCCGAAATGGTACTCTTCATTTTTTAAAAAATTATTATTGAAAAATAAAATTAATTCACTCAGTGAAGTGTATAAAATCTGTTTGGTTTTCCAATTTTTGGAGAATCTTTTGGTAACAAAAATTGTTGCACATTGCATACATTTTGTTATTGAATATTGCGTTATTTTATCGAGTATATATACATACTTAAAGTAAAATATTAATTCAAAGTTATAAAGGCAGCATGATATATATATCATGAACTTAGTGCATTTTTATTAAATGTTTTCACATATTGTTGCAACATTAAGGAAATTTTGCATTAACAAAAATTTGTTTTTTCTTATAGAACGAATGAATTTAATTTTTGTCCTGATCTGGGGTACTGAGCATTGCTCTTTGATTGCATTTTATAGAGGAATAAATCTATGCTTACTGAATGCTTTAGTTAGTTGTCTGTCATAAATGCGTGAAATCTCTTTAAAGAACTTATTCACAAAAACTGCCTAATTAAGATTTATACTTTTAATATTTTTATTATATAAATTTCAATTTTTTTTATAAATATTAGTAACTTTTGCCAGCAAATTTTAAATGCATACTTATTACAGTCTGTTCAAAACACTGTTTACAATAGAATATTGAGCAATTTTATTTATTGTGGTTTGATACTGAAATAATATTATTTACATTTCTACAGAAAATATGACCTTGTTAAAAGCAAAAATTTGTACATTTAATATAATCAAGAAAGATAAAATGATCGTGTAAGAGATATTTAATAATATATTAGAACAGTATCGGATAGAGATTTTAAATTTATATAAAAAAGGAAAGTGTAGGTTCTGGGTAGGGTAACATTAAAATTTCTTATATGTAAGCTAATTAAGAAAATTAGAGGAAATCTAACTATGTTTAAACCATTATTGCACAACATTAAGCCCAAAATAGTTTTATACAAACTTCTTTGGATATAAAATTTCATTGGCTTCTAGTGATAAAATTAACAGGTGTATTTCAATCAGAATCTCAAGATCAGATAAGAATAAACTTATTTTTGGATTGTTACCAGTTTACAGGTATAAATATGAAGTTTACATTTAAATATGTTTATTTAGAATCTCTAAGAGACAACACATATTTGTTTTCAGCAGTTCAAAACCTGGAAACTAATAGTTCAAAATCACTATTCATGAATTTTTTATTTTATTTTTTGGATATAAGTTTTGAAAGTTGATGCTTTACTTAAATATCCTATCTCCATTGTGTTACGTGGAAGTCTGTCTCTTCTCCAGGTTTTTGAAAAATGCAACTCTGAAACACTCTGATTTCTTCCTCATTAATATTCTTGCTTTTAATGTATATATTAAGACTTATCGATTATACCATACGCTTATTAAGTTTGCTCTTCTGTGTCTATCCATTTTAAAAGCACTTTTTTTCATTCACTTTTAAAACTGGTTTCTAAAAAAAAGTTTCTATTCACCCAGGAGTTCATTTTTCACTTCCATATGTTAACATATCACACAAATGTTTTAGCAATCATTTTTTTTTGGCCTTGGAGTCTGGAATCTCATTTTTTATAGACGTAAATATAATAAATGATAGATAAATATATATAAATGTAGATAAATGATTGTAACAATGTTGCATGATGACCTTTCAGCAATTTATGCGTGTGAGTAGGTAATAACTAAAGAAGTTTATAATAAAAAAATAGTACAGTAACAGCTTATTGTAGTTAAATTCAGAAGTTTATTTTATTGTTTATGAATACTTAACATTTTTTAATGAACTTTTCAGTGTTTGTACAGTAGAATCTATATACTTTATCAATTTTCTGGTTTATTATGGTCTGAAAATATTGAAAAAATTTCCTAGTAAACAATTACTTTCAAATTGGTAAATTATTAAGAACAATGTTCTTTATTTCAGATATGTAACCGACTGGAAATTTTAGGATTAAAGATTAACAGTAATATTGACTATTCAAGCTATTTTAATACTTATAAAATACTTTTTAGGGAATTTTTACATCCCCTAATTTATAGTAAAAATTAGGCCAGAAAGAGATAATATTTGGTTACAGACTATGAATTTGATAAAAATTAATATTAAATGCCTACTCAAAGTTACAGAAAAAAAAAACACCCAAGCTTTTGTTTGTGGTGTTGCATAATAATCAAAATATTATAAATTTGTTTTTGGTTTACACTGAAAATGATTCTCAGATTTAAGGAAGTCAATTAAAAAAGGTACTGATTTTTTAAAGCCCTTTTTCATAAAAAAGATTTTTTTCACATGTACATTGCATAATTATAAATGTACTTCATTTTAGACTGTACTTTATTTTATACTTAATTTAATGAGCAGACATGAAAAAATATAATAAGATGCATTTTGTACTCATTAAAATATTTTTTGCTTAAATAATAGTAGTTATCACCATGTTTTAAGGTTTGTAGGGTAGAATCTTATTCTATATTACAGGCATGTACATAAACTGAATACAAAGCAACAACATTCATACTGTGTTTACATATGTTGCAGACATTTATGTATAAACATACACATACATATATTTTTTACATTATTATTTCAGTAGGATTTGGAACATAATATTCCTAGTTAAATAATTTTAAAATTTTTTTGATAGTTTATTCCTGATTTGATCTACATTTATCATAAGCAAGGAATTAGAATTATTTTATTTTCTTACTGTTCACATTACTATTAAAAATGTTAACTCCTCTTTTTATGTATACATGAATTTCTCAATTCATATACTTAATATTACATATGTGGTAAAATAATGGTTCCAGTTTGTTTGCTAGTTTTATTCACCTTTTAGTGTAATTTTTTTCATTTTGCTTCTGGTTTGTTAAATTAGTGTATAATTTAATAGTCTGCTCAACAATCATATTAATATTTAAATATTCAGTTGGATGGTTTTTCTTTAGTCTTGTATTTTGTATAATTAATTTCTATTTCTGCTCTTTTTGCTGTCATTTTATTGATATTTATATTTGTTTTATTTATTAATTTCGATTGTGTTGGGTATCAATAGATATCTGAACTAACATATATTTATATAGAAAAATACAAATATACAATATAACTACTGTATTATAAAAGTTAATAATTTAAAGTGCAGAAAGATATTCTTTGACAGCTTAAGACATAGCTAAAGAAAATGCCAAGAATGAATGTGTTAAAACATATGATGATAACAATGCAGTTTTCAATCTTACACTACTGACCGGACAAAAAAATACAAAAAGTAAGTAGAGAATTAAACATAAACCACGGCTGTTCAACCATCTATAACTAATACATGGCATTTTTTAAATGAGTGAAGTATAGTAGGCAAATGGGAAAATGATTTATTAAAATAATAATAATATATACTAAAACCTTAAATGAAACAATTCAGGTGAACTATAATAATAGGTTTTTTTTACAGAAAGACATTCAATAAATAAGTAATAAATAAATGCATTTTATTAAAAGACAAGCATTTTATATAGGACTTTATTCAGGTTTATATAAATAATAATCTATGTTCAATCATTAGAGACTAAATATTATTTTCAATCATTGTATATAAAGGTGTTTATGTTGTTAATATTAAACAAATATTAATTAGACTGCGTAATTAAATTAATGATTGACATCACAGGTTGAGCCATACTTGTTTCACACTTATTTACTTCTGCAAAAGAATATTTCTGCTTTCTTTTAGGGATGTCATTGTTTTATATAATTACTAAAATTCGTTTTAACACTCAAAAAATTGAAAA
Source organism: Zanna intricata (assembly GCA_010016005.3). Lineage (NCBI taxonomy): Eukaryota > Metazoa > Arthropoda > Insecta > Hemiptera > Fulgoridae > Zanna > Zanna intricata. Next base: position 7,367 of record JAAAKQ030022586.1, read on the forward strand.
AATTAAGAGTAGGTATATACTCAGTACAACATATATCAAATAAATTACAGAAATCAATTTTAATATCAAAATAGTTGACCGAAATTAATGTTAAAAATAAAAAGTTCCTTTAAAAAAAAAAAATTTATTAATATTCAGAACATTAAATGTAATAAAATACATTGTTTTATTCAAAAGGAAATAACTTAATTTTAAAATATAATTAAATAGTTATTTTTATGTTAACAGTCATATGTATATATACATATATATCACCAAAAATACGTTCTTCTTTTTTCATATTTGTACACATATTGGAGAGAACTGATTGTATTTGAATTTTTTTCTGGTAGAAATTTAAATTTATCTTGTTATGTTAATGAAGGAAAAAATACTCATTTTATGAATAAAAATGACATCACTGAATAAATATTAAAAAAAAATTAATATATTTTATAACACAATTTTTTTATAAGTTAATTTATTAATTTTAACCTTAATTAATGTGTGTGCATGCAATACAATTTGATTATGGTTATATAATTTGTTGTGGTTTTTACCTTGAAAATGTAAATATTATTTTTATTTCTATATATATAAATTGAATTATCGTTGTTATTAAAAGACAATTTATTTAATAAAATGGTTTTAACTAACGTGTTATTATTTTAATTTCTTTGCATTGTATTAATTTATTTTATTTTTACGTTAGTTTATAATTATTATTATTATTATAACAGTCTGAATTTAATTATAATTGTACGTTAATTATTATTTATGTTATTTAATGTTAAGTTAAAAAATTATTGATTTATTATTATTATTTTTTTTTAAGTTAAAAACATCAAGTTAGTTATATTTTATTATTAATTTGTAAAATTATTGTATCGGTAATAATAAATTTACTTTTCTTGGGGTTTCTAGATAATTACAATTATAGCTTAAACTACTGATGTGTACAATATTATAATAAACATGATACGATTTTGTTTATAAAATTTGCTTTATATATTTTTATTTTCACATTTATTGATGTGTTGCAGTCATGCCCTATTTATCTAAATAATGTAGCCCAATCATTTTATAGAATAATCACAAGTTGTGTAAAACATATATGCCAGTATTGTTAACTATCTACATCTACTCAATTTTCTTTTAAATAGCATTGACTGTGGTCATTGCCCATTAATAAAATGCCAATCTCACATAGTGAAATTGCATCCGTTGTTCTGGTAGTATAAATCTGTTAAAATTAACACATTCAGCGCAGTGCAAGAAAGCAAGTATATTTGTTAACAGAGTCATGTACATAAATGGTAGTACAACTCCTATTTATTGCATGCATCACCTGTCTTGGTGAACTACCTTTTTTCATATCTCCTTATCATTTATGTGGTAGTTTTTTTATATATTTGATGAAGCGAAATTTCTATTTCCATTATAAAAAAAAAAAATTAATATTTGACTTCACTTTTGTCTTCCTTTTTGCAGTTTTTTTTTTTTTTAGGCATATGCTTAGTAAAGTCAAACTATTACTTTATATTATTTTAATATATTTTTTATAAAGAAGAAAGATAAACAAGAAATGGAAATGTGAGGACAAAATGAGCAATCTGAAAAAAAGTTTGTTTGTGTGATGACACACTATACACTAACCCAAGCCAATTGGCTGAACTATAATAACAGCAAAATATTATCACAGACATTTGTGTGTTAATGAGTCATTAGTGCTCAGGATGTTAATCAAAATTAATTTATGGGTTTTTTTTTAGCACTTTACCTTCATATCTTTTAATTTTCAGGATGCTACTTCCTGAAATATTCCATTTGTTGAGATAGCTATTAATGGTTTACTGTACTATCTGGGGCTACTTAAAAATAACACTAGCAACAGATATTTTTATTTTTTAATATCAATTGTGGTTATTAGCCAATATTAATATGGATACTTGTGGCCTGAAAGGAAAGTGCATTGTATGTTGGTTATAGTGTCATCAGGAACTTCTTGAGAGTGGTTGACCTGAGATTGTACAAGACTGTACTTCATTCACATTCAAACATTTCATCCTCTGAAGTAATACCTTACGGTAGTTCCAAAGGCTAAACAGAAAAAGAGAGAGGAACTAGTTTACTAAACATATTGGAAAACTGAATGTACAGCATAAAGAATTGAAACACAATTTTAACGTTTCTTGCTTTATTTCTGTATTATTATTATATATATCCTTTTTGCTAACACATTCTGTAACATTCAACTGCTAACTGTGGTACAAATTTGGAATTCTGTGAAATTAAAAAAAAAAAAATAGTTCTGTTTTTTATTTCATTTACTAAACTAAATCTTAATGTTTATCTATGCTTCATATAAATGAGTATTAGTAAAAAATTATGATTGAATTTAAAAAAAAATATTCTGATAATGATTACAATCTAAATCCATTTTTTTTGTGAATTTTAACAAAAGATTGTTTTGTTATACTTCTTTCCTTTTTTTCAAGTAACATAATTATTGAAATTTTATTTTAAATGCCTCTTTAAAAGATTTTTTTTTTTTTTTTTTTTTTAATTATGCATTTATACTTAGTAGATGAAAAAAAAAAATAGTTTTTCATCTCCAATAAAAGAGAGAACTAAAAAAAAACTAGATATTAAGTCACTACTATAGTTTATCTTATCACTTGCACACTATTAATGTGAAATATCTACCTGGAGAATAAAGCAATTACAGTAACAACTGATGTCCGTTAAGGGGAAAAATGTCATAGAATAGAATTTCACATTTCCCAACATACCATTTATCATTAGAGGCAGTACAATCATTTATAAACTAATTACATTTTTAAATTTGTACAAACATAACATGTATACCTATTCGTGCTTCTTTGCTAACAAAATGTTTTCAACCAACAAAAAGATATATAATTTTGATGACTGGTACAATTTAATTCTGTAACAGGTACATGGTTTCAGAATATTGGACATAAAGTTTATTGAATCATAGAAATTCGAAGGCTAACATACTGAATTTATTTTTATCCCTTGACGACTACATCTACTCACAAAATACAATAAAAATTGTTAGGATTTTCACATTTCAATTTCTCGACAGAACTTACTGTTGGAACAAACAGTGAATCGCTATCTCTACCTTTCACCTCAAACTTTACAAATTTAAATACTAGTTAGGTATTTTTCTCATAGAGTTTGCGAAAGAGAATACATTCAGAAAGATATTCTCTAAATTATAAGTTTTCCAAGAAATTGTTGAGAATTAGACCACCAACAAACATAAGTATAAACTTGTAAAATGACAAGCACTACAATTAAGTTAGTTCAAATTTACATACATATCATAATTTTCATATTTATCATTAAATCTGATGCAGTAGATAAAGTTATCCAATTTATATAATAATATTCTAATTACATGCTTTTATAAAAAGAAAAATTCAAGATAAAGGTATTCTTAATAAAGAAAATAATGTTTAACAAATTAATTTTTTAACAGAAAAAAATTAAATATTTAAATTTTATAATAAAATATGAAAAAAAATTTGTTCATTACAAATATCAACCAAATATACTTGTATATTTGGGTTGTTTTTATAAAAAGCCAAAAAAGTTTGCCTTGAAAATAATAGAAAGTATTTTAATGATCTATAGAAAAACTTCCATTCTAAATTTTTTTAGTTAAACCAGATCAGGGTCTGCTTCGCTCTCTCTCCCTTTCTAGCCAGGGCCACAGCCCTCTGAACCCTTGCTGCTCCCTTACCTTCATGGTTGAGAGAATAATAGTGATAAATAACAAAGCCCGAAAAGCTCTCTTTCCTCAAATGTTCTCTTTTCTCGTTCTTGACATAGATGATGTGATATCCCCCTAAGGAGGCTAGGATCTCGATCTATGGCTTAAAACCTTCCCTACATGAATGTATCTTAAAAATCTGAAAGCAGTCGGTTGGTTCTTGCATGATGCTCTGATATCCTTCTTATACTTCTCCAAGGAACTAGACCCTTGATTAGTGGCTTAAAAACTTTCTAAGATAATATGAATGTATCCTGAAAATCTGAAAGCAATTGATTATTTCAAAAACTATCAAGTTAGATGCAATCTGCCAATTAGCGTTATCAGCTTATTTTTAGTCCTTTTATTTGAATATAAAATTTGTTTTGTTCAATTTTGTATTACCATTACATGTGTGCACACATACATAACTTTTTTAATAGTATAGATTTCAGCCAAAAAGAGTGGTTTCTAAAATATTTTTTAAAATTCTGAACATAATTTTTTTATATTTTTTAAATTGTGCTGTCAGAAGTATTAGGAAATACATATATATCTGATGATGGATTTTTTTTTTGTGTAATATAATTAATATATTTATTTCTGTCTATAAATGAGATTCTAAATTTTTGTTAATATTTTAAATAGCTGTGTGCAATTTCAATTGCAAATCAGTACATTTACAGTTCATTATAAATAATTTTATTGTAGATTTCTTACTTGATCTGAGAAATGAACTTCCATTGATTTACTGAGGTTAGACTGAGTGGCATCTGAATTTTATTTGAAAATATTTGTAAATTTTTCCACCATTAAATTCTAATAACAAAACAATGAGGTGAAATCTCCTAAATATCCAGATCTTTTTCACATTTAAAGTAATAAAAATCTAAAACCCAAATTAATTTAATACAGCTTAACTTGATGTCAGTTATCTCATGAAACCATGTACTATAATAAAATAGGAGTAAAGTATTTCTAATAAAATATCCTATTCCTCTTAGGTAATTATAATGAGAAAATAACAATGTAGGCACATTTATTTTCATATTGAATTATCAACTTCCAATTGAAAATAATGATTTGTTTTATATAATTTTCATCAGTTTTCTGAGGTTTTTTTCATCCACCATTTTTAAGAGTTCAAAAATATAGTTGCAGTTATTATAACACTGTTGGTGTTATTGCTTACTAACATTTATAGGAATTTCTTAGTGGTGCCAAAATACAATTCTTATATTCTTTTGTTTAGTTTCATGGTTGGAGTTATTTTAAACACACAAAGAGACAACAGGATTTCTACTACCATATAAAAAATTTCCTGCACTCTTATCCTATAATTATTATCTTTTATGACTGCATGGGATCATTTTAATCAGCCCATTATCAAAGTCTCTTTAATGAGACTGTTTGGGCCTTGTGGTCCTCCCAGTACTTTTTCATACATTCTAATCTTTGTGCCCTTTCTAGTGTTGAAAATGTTCTTGTTGTGAGTTTTTCTTGTGATTGTTTTTGTTCTTGGTTTTCTTATTTAATTTTATCTTGTCTGTGGTATCTTTTGGTGTAAAGCCAATTTCCTTCAGATCCTCTTATTTAATCCATCTGCATCCTGTCTTGGTGTTTTTTGAGTCCAGATTATAATGAACCAGCTGTTTTGGAAGTTGAATCTTGCAGCATCCTTGTAATATGCCCAAGGAATCCTAGTCTCCTCTTACATACGGCATCAGTGATTGATTCTGACTGTACTCAACTTTGTTGGGCATGATTCACCACTGCCTATCTTTCTGGTACTTTTTATTGATGCAGATTCTTTCAACTCTTCTTTCTATTTTCTGAAGTCTGTCACTCTTGGATTGTTTGTTCAGGTAGATGAGTTTCTGCTGTATAACTGGCTTTTGGGTTTTAAAACTGTGTTGTAGTGTCTTACTTTTTGTGTTTATTGATAGACATTTTTTATTGTTAAGTGTACAATAAAGTTTTAAAATAGAATTAAAACTTTAGCTAGTTAATATTATTTCTTCAAGGTATTTAAAATGGAGTACTGTTTTGATTTTATTACTGTTTATGTTTACTTTTTTAATCATGTTGGTTTTTGGAGCATAATTTCTTTATTTTTGAATGATATTTCAAGGTCAATTTCATCCTATGATATAGAGGGGATGATTTTTAATACAAAACACTGTTTGGAGTCCTGAAATAGCTTGGAAGCATTAATGAATCATGTTTTTTTCCCAGTAACTATATAGTTAATCATGTTTTTTTAAACTGTTTAAAAAAGATGAAGTATTTAATTGTGCGCAGAACTCTTTTAAACAGTTAAATTTTAATTCATAGTATACAGTTGTTGAATGAACTCTTATTTGTACATAATTCTTAAATTATTTGCTAACACACAAGAAATCATTTTAGGAAAATTGCTTTTTAAAATAGAAAACTATAATAAATATTTTGTTTTAGATAAATTATTAATTCACCTCATAAGCAAAATACTTGTGCATGGCAATATGAAAATTGATTTTTATACATTATAAGAAAATGCCACATCTAAAGCATTAGCATAAAGTGCAGTCTGTATAAGGCTGAGATGCTGTCACTCCATCATGGAGGTTCTAAATTTTAACATTAGTAATTACATGATGATACTATCTCTATTATTGAATTTAAATAAAACCCATTTGAAATTAAAAATTATGAATTTTTAAGTTATAGGTCCATACATTAAAAAGTAATAAGATGGCTGGTATAGGTTTTGCTGCTCGAAATTTAATGCAAAGGTGTATTTTAGACAGGTTTTAATTTTTTATATACTTTTATTGACTTAGCAACAATTATTCAAAACAGGAAAGGCAAAAATAATTTAAATATCAACAAGAATTTATCTAATACAAATATTTAAATTAAAAACCCTTTTAGCATTTATTCAAGGTTTTTGTTTATTATGTAACTACATAAGTGACAAACATTGTATGTTTCCTCATAAAATTTAATTTATTTTAAAATTATGGAAAATTTTAAAACTATAAATTGATCCTTAACAAAATGTTATTTATAACATACGAGGAAAAAAAACGACTGAGGTTACAAACAAGATATATCACCTTTTATAAAAATATAAGTATATTTTGTCTGATAATAAAAGTAAAACAAAAGGTTTACTATCAAGATATCATGAATAAAACTGTTAAAATTTTTATTCTGTTAGCAACTAAAACTTTTATATTATTTAACCTGTCGTTAAATGGTAGATTTAGCGTTTATAATTTTCACTGCCATGGTAAACAGATTCATTATAAATTTGCAAATATAATTATACGTTTATGGAAAAAGTAATTAATACAACCAAACTCTAAGTTAGCCAAATTGTTAACCAATTCATTAAATAAATGTTATCAAAGATAATTGATGTTTGTCTATTTTAAAAACCTATTTTATAATAATTCTTCAGAACATAGAGATAAAATCAAGCAAAAGCTAAAAATTTGGGACAATAACATACGTAGGATATTAATTTAACAAAGGAAGTGTTGATAATGTGCAATAAAAACTAAAACCTAGAAATTCTCAGTTTGAAGAAATTATGATATATTGTTTTTCTTCTATAAGTTAAATACTGATACTAAGAGGTATCATTAATACTAATTGTAGAAAAAATATTTTTTGCATACTATGATAATGATATGTATGTGTGTCTTTTCAAATATATTTATCATTTTTCCTCACTTTGACTAGCATAATAAGTAACTGATAATTAAAGACATATTTTGTGCACTGTTTATGTATGATAGATGCATATTAATTTTTTTCTTCTAATAAAAAAAAAAAAAAAACTGAGGTTTAGAAACAGTAATTTTTTTTTTCATTTTAAATTGAACAGTTCTGGTACAAAATACTCATGTTTTTGTGTGAGTAGCCAGCAAAAAAATAATAAAAATGTAAGAATAATAATAGGATGTACATGTTTAAAATAGTAATAGTTTTTGATACAATGTTGGTCATTGCAAGAAAATAAAGGAAAATAATTTGTTAAAGAACACATATTTTGTTAGAAAATACTGTAAATTATATGAAACAAAACAAAAAAAAAATGTATATTTCATAAAAAGTAACATTCTTATACTTATAAAAAGAACTATAAGAGAAAATATATATATATATATAAATGTAAATAAATGATAAAGGTTTTTTTTTAATGATTGTTTAGACATGCTTTTACACATATTCTAATAGATGAAAACAAGTTAATTAAGCAAACATACAGATCACATTTCCATATGAATAAGAACTTAATCCACAAACTGCTGTAAATAAATTAAAAAAATATAAATTACATTGTTATTTCAATATAGAATTAAAAAGTATAGAAAATCAAAACTGAATAGAAGAAAAAATTGTAACATTAATTATTCTCCAAGTCTTTACAGTTAAACGTCCACTTTTGACAAATAGGTAGTTGTATGCTAATCTGTTAAACTTTAAGTTCTGAGTTCGGTTCCTGGCTAGAGTTTTGAAAATTATAATCACATCAATACCTGCATAGTTGCTAATGAACTTAGAAGCTTATGTTATTTAAAAATAAAATGAAACTTAAAATTTTAAGAAGAACCTTTCATAAAACTTTTAAAAACAAAAGTTATATAACAATTAATAACCACAATCGCAGGTTGGTTTCTAGTCTTCTCCAGATATAAACTGAACCTCAAAAACTAAATACAAATTCATAAACATTTAAATCCACTTTAAATAAAACTACTTTTAATGCCACATCAAATAACTAATAACTGAATCTGTGTATTTTTATTTCTCCTATGTTCTAAAACTTCAAATATTTCACAATATTTAAATAAATTAACTTAATTGCTAAGTTATCAGGTATCGTTCTTGGTAAGATTTGTTTGTATCTACAATGTCATTAGTTTCTGAGATAATTTTTCTCAAAATTTTTTTTGGGACATTACGCATACCCTCTCATCTAAATAAATAATTAATATTGTTCAGGAAATCATTTATTTTTATGGTGGAACCACTACTGCTGCTGCTACTAAAATATTGACTTTATATTTAAACGATTAGTGTAATATGAAGAAAAATTTTTTATTTGAATAGTTAAAAACTAACATCATCTGAAGAAAAACATTTTTATAATAGTTTTCATTAGAATTCTTTATGCTTGTTATAATTAAAAAAAAAAAAAAAAAAAAAAAAACTATACATTTATAGATGATAATATAGGAAATGTTATGGTTTTTATTATTTATTATTATTATTATGTATTATTTTTATATAATTATAAATCATTGTACATAAAAATTTTGTATTTATATTTTTAAATTATTAAAAAAAAAATGTTTATGATAAGATTGGATCATAAATAAATTAGGGGGAGTAAAAAAGCATGAATATAATAATTTAATATTAATAACACAATATATTGAATGTATATATACAATTGTATGTGTACACTGAAATTATTTTTAATTATAATTTATTTATTATTTATATATATATATATTATTTTGCTTTAATAATACTAATGTATTAGTATAATATATTTAATTGTATTGTACTAATGCTATAATTAAAAATAAAATGAATTTTAATAAAAATACTGACTATTAAATTAAATATCCTAATAAAATATCTACTCTTAATCTTTAAAAATTTTATAGCGTAAGAGGGATTATTACTATGCATATAGAAAGTAAATTGAAAAAAAAAAAATTTTAAATGTGACATTAAAAAGCATTGCAGAAGATCATTTTAACAGAAATAACTAAAAATAGAACCGATTTACAGGGTAAAGGATTTTACCTATATATCTTCATGGATATGAAGTTCAAACATAACAGTGTTAATAGTAAATACTACTCAGCAATTGTTCAATGTAATTTTATAGTATTCCTTAATGTATAACATTTTTTTAGAGTAATAGGAGTAGTTTTTATAAGAACAAGCATCCTTGCCATGGCTTCACCCGCGCTAAACGGTTACTGCAGTTTCCTGTCGCGGTCAGGGATATTTAGCAGATCAGGGTTCGCTTCGCTCTAGCTCTTCCTAGAGCTCCTTGGCTCAAACCCTTGCTGCATAACCTGGAGGCTCCCGCTCTGGAGTTCCCCGAGTTCATCAAACTCGTGATTGTTACAATAACAATAGAACTAGCATCCTCGCCATGGCTTCACCCGTGCTAAATGGTTACTGCCGTTTCCCGTAGCGGTCAGGGATATTTCGCAGATCAGGGTTCGCTTCGCTCTAGCCCTTCCTAGAGCTCTCTTGGCTCGAACCCTTGCCGTATAACCTGGAGGCTCCCCGAGTTCATCAAACTCGTGATTGTTACAATAACAATAGAGTTTCTGAGTTATTAAAATACGGGGTTTTCCGAAATTTCCTGAACTTTTCCAAATAAATCCTAAAATAAACTAATAATAATTTAAGTTAGGAGTATGGAGCCTTCATATCTCAAAGACCAATAGAGATATAGTAGTGCAATTTGGTGTATAGGTATCCCGTTAAAAATTAAGAAACACGTGTTTCGGGGT
>JAAAKQ030022597.1:1241-12179 GCA_010016005.3 Zanna intricata
GAGAGAGAGAGAGAGAGAGAGTCATAGTAATAATGCAAGTGACAAAAAAAAAATATTTTAGCGGCAATATTGCGATGGGATAGCTGATCAAAATTTAAAAAATATCGATTTTTTTCAATCTTTTAAAACGTTTTTTTGATTTATTTAAACTTTTTTAACTTTTATGTAAGTTTTTCATGTATCATTATTTTTTCATTACATTAGAATAAATATTCATAGCCAGGAAAGAATTCAAATATTATTGTTACCTTTTTTACTTTCATTTTTCTTTCTTTCTTTGTCTGACATAAAATCAATGTCGGTCTTAGTAGGTCTATAGAATTTCTGACAATGAATTAATGAATTACGGATTTGATTTCCGGTACGTGATTAGAGAACTTTAAACTTTTTTTTTATTGCAGTCATTACAAATTAGCTTAACTTATTTATCTTTACCTAAATATTTTTTGAAATTTTTAAAATTTCCTCTCATGAGATTAAATAAATTATATACATATATATTTAAAATATTAATAATAATTACCAGTAAATGTAATCTTCAAATTAATAATTTAAATTTAAATGAGAAATCTCTCTTTTATTGCCAGTTTTGAACAATAAATTTATCTATTTTTTAAATAGTAATTTAAAAAAAAATAAATTTCTAGATTTATTTTTATATTATTGTGTATTAAAATATGTAACTTAAATCGTTACAAATGTATTAAAATGGATAGTTATAAATAAATTAATACAGGCTAATAAAAATAAAGTAATGGATATTTAAATAATATCGGATCTAATATTAGAATTTCACGATCTAGTCAGCATTGACCTTAAACTCTTGACACAGCTACCCTGATAGATCGTAATACAATCGTGTAGGTGGTTAAAATAGTGAATGTGACTGAAAAATTAGTAGTCAGTTGTTAAAACAGATACATAAGCTGATAAATATATAGATAGAGGTGGGGTAAACACGGAAACAAGGTTGCCTTGAATTATTGTATGGTCTGCTGATTATTATTGCCTAAATGTCTCAATGGCACGAGCGAGTACTTGAAAAATTGCATTGCTAAATACGATCATCTTTTACATAAATTAATTCATTTTTCACTTAATTCTATTAAGATTTTTTTTTTTATTAGCTTCTTAGTTTAAGATTCAAAAAATAAATAAAAATGTTGACTAAAACTCATATGTTTGATAAAATGATTAAAACAATTAGCACTTGTCTTCCTGTACGAATTAATATTGATATGTTCGATATACAATCGGATCATTAATATTTTAACGGTTTTTCGTTATATTTTTGACCACAGTTATAATTTTGGACTTTAATTCACAAAACAACACAACACATCCTGAATTAATAATTTAGAAATTTAACAAACTAAATAATACACTTCCTATACAAACAAGGGATTACCTACGGACTCCTATTCAAAAAAGTTACAGTTTCCCGGAAAATTCAAGATATCGTACAGATTAATCAATCATTCAACTTTATTTTTTTTATTTTTCAAAAAATAAAGTAGATTCTCATTTCATCTAAAAAAAAAAAAAAACATCTAAAGTTTATCTCTGATTATTTCCGGATATTTGTTCTAATGATCATAATATTTCCAATAAGTGAAGTCTGATATTTGAATAAGATATTTGGTGTATTTAATTCACAATTCTAAACAAAAATAATTAATAAAATTAAGTTTTCTTTTATGGTGAAATTATTTTTTTTTTTTTTACGTGTAAATAAATGATCGTGTTAGGAAGCAAATTTTTAACCGATAAATATTCTAGCATTAAGCTGAAAATTTTATAAAATTATTGGATAGGAAAGATTTTCCAAGAATTCTTACAGGTTTCTACGTCATTAGTTTGGATTCACTGGTTTCTTAATAAGATACAGATAATATGTTGGAGAGTAATAGATGAAATTAATGGATGGATGGATGAAAAATATGATTTACCCCAAAAAATAACCATGAAACGAGAGAGATAAACCCGTCAAAATAGGATGATGGAAAAGTCCTTTTAAGTAGTGTATATCTATTATAAATACAATTCATCAAAAACGGGATTAATTATATTAAAGATGGGACAAGTAAATTATAAATTTAAGTTAAAAATTGTTTCTTTTATCGCTCAGATATATATTACAGCAAATTAATAATTAAAAAGTTATATTCTAAAGCGTGATCCTAAATAGCAGATTTTACGTTTTCCTACTAGTAAGAAAAATAAATCAAGATAGCTAAATATATTTTTACGAAACAATATAGATTCGTTCATTATTTTTAATTGTGCAGTGTCTTAAATGTATGGAAATTAAGAATTGTAAACTTGAAATTTAATATATTAATTAATTCTTTTTATATTCTAAAAAAGAGGTGTTTAAAATATACGTAAATTTTGTATTTAAGCGGAATTTAGGAGGCCAGCCTAACATACAAACACTAGGCTTGTATATACATTGTAAGTACATTAAGCTTATTTGTATAGCCATCGAAAACAGAATCCCAAGGTTGGTATATTGGCAGCTTTCTCCACCAATCGTAACCTTGATGTGATTTCACTGGACCGGATGATTCTGCGGAATGTTGTTAGAAATCCCGGCATCTTCACATCATGAGCACACTTAAACCCACAGAACTGAAAATGTAGAAAAAAAAAAGTTTAGGAAAGGAATTGGTTGATGAAGAAAAATTATCTGTTATCAGAGAAACCACTTTATCAAAGAAACAACCCAACAAGGATCGCCAACTGACTCATTTTGGCATTGGATAGACGCCTGTCGTCTATCCATCCCATTTTTCGAAACTTTTTAGTCAAATTAGGGCAGCAATGCTTTCTTTTCCTGTTTAGCCTCCGGAACCATCGTAAAGTACTACTTTTTAAAGGTTGATATGTTTGAATATAAACGAAGTATAATCTTGTCCTTTGTCTAAGTTCGACCATTTCTGAGATGTTTGATTAATTTGAACCCAACCACCAAAGAACACCGGTATCCACGATAAAGTAGTATTCTAATCCGTATAAAAGTATCTGGCTTTACTAGGATTTGAACCTTAGGATTTTCGACTTCGAAATCAGCTGAATTACGATGACGAATTCACCAATAGACCGACCCGGAGAATCAACGATATTATGTTATATCTCCTAAGAAAGATTACTTTCCTTCCAAAAGTTTAAAAGCTACTAGATGAAAGATAGATGGCATCTAAAGAAATACACTCACTTTTCCCTGGAATTGTGTACGTATAAAAGTATCCAAATGAGCTATGTACTCGTACCGTTAAGCCAGAATCTCTCGAGAATTGTTATGGTGTTAGAGAGATCGTAATTAAATTAGTTTGATTACTCCTCTTGTAATCCTTATTACTTAAAAGACTGTGCACGCCCTCTCTTAAACGTTACAAATATTTTCTCCATGGTAACATAAAGTACGCAACACAAACATACACACACACATAATTTACGGTTAGTTGTTTTGAGCAGTCCAGTAATCTTACAAACTTAACTAGGTTTTTAAAAAAAATATTTTATTATTATTATTGATCCAGTAAACTGTATCGTATTTATAACCAATTAGTTCAGTTTATCCGTATGATGAATTTAAAAAAATAATAAATAAGCTAATTTTATATAATATAAAACATAAAGAAATTATGAACAGTAAATTATTCTAAAGTGCATAAATTATTCTACATTTTTAAAAAAAATTTATTTAGTTTTTTTTATTTATTTATTTATTTTTTTTTTAGGAAAAAAGTTTAATTACATAATAACTGAGATCAATGATCCCACTGTGTGTGCTGTGTGCTCACTGACTAGATTGTTGTCTGCACAGTAAGTTAATTGGCTTATATGAAAGAGAGTGCAAGAGAAGGATAGATATATTAAATGTTCCGGAGTGAGAAAGAGTGCGAGATGGAAAAAGAGAGAAATCTGCGCATGAGTCTGTCAATGTCACCGATCTCTCAGGTTGTTCACTTCTATCATGTCTTTTCATAAAAAAAATTATATATATATATATATATATATATACATAAAAGTCTAAGACTGCACGTGCAGATGAAGATCAAATCCAAACTGGAAACTTATCCATTTTTATTTCTTTTTTTCGACGAGTTACACCATAATCTAACCAGATTCATAGTTCAGGTTACATAGAATTTAATTTTTTCAATTCTCACTTTACTTTTATGTTAGTATTAAGTATTATTTGATATGTAGATTTATAACATGATCCAAATTTATTTTTGCAAACAAAAAGAAAATAAATTGTAATCTTTTATTCTCAATCTGTAATTTTCAGCATTTAATTCTGTAATTTCGCATTTATTTTGTTTAAAGTAGATATGAATCATTAAATATATAAAATCTATTTATTAATTATAAAAATGTGATTAATTAATGAAATTATTATTACATAATCAAAGAATATAGAGCGAGTGAGGACTGGGAAAAACTTGGACATCTCCGCGTGTCCCGATTTTTTGTATGTATGGCGTCATTCAATCATAATTTTCTATAAACTGTTATTCAATAGAATTTTGCTTTACTTACTCTGATATTTAAAAGAAATTAATCTCATTAAAGGAAAGAAAAACCTTCGGAAATCTAAGGTTTATCCTAATTTCCAAATTGAAAAATTAGAGCCCAATCGTTCTACTGATTTTATTTCATGTTAATTATAATTTATATTTATCTGAAGGAAATTCATTTTCTATAAAACTGAATTATTCCTAATAAATATAGAGATAAATATTTGTATAATAATTTTTGGAATCCATGACGTACCATATTTTAAAAAATTGATAAGTTTATTAAAATCAATTGTAATAAACGTTATTTGAAGAAAAAAATTTGTAAAGCTTTTTTAAAATTTATTATTCAGATTTACTTTTGATTTCTTGGCATCATAGATCTAGAATTATGCTGCAAGAAGGAAAGTAAAGTAATCATTCAAAAAGTGGGTTATAGTTATTTTTCTTAAATTTATGACGCAGGGACCCAAAAAAATAAAACTTGGAGGGGTAATTTCTTAAGTACATATGTACGTGTCTTGGTAAGTTTGAGGCTTAAAAAATTTTGATTGGATTAATAGATTTGTACAGAGATCATTTATATGAGGCAATTTTTGGTAAAATTTTGGGGTCAATATCTCTAGAGTGAAGTAGATAGCTTTCTGTTTTTAATCTTCTCAAAATGTAACATAACCCCACTTTGTATTAAGATTAATACATTCGTGCATACTTATCTTACCATTTTTTTTTTAAATTTGCCTTAAAATTAACCCTTTTCCAAAAAACAAAAAAGCTATCTTTTTGTGTATTGCACATTTCTTAACTGAATTTTTTTAATGTGTTCTTAGTCATAGTAGTAGTGCACGTAACCCAATAATGTATCTTAAGGGCAATATTGATAGAAGGAGCTGATCGGAGTTTAAAAATACCAATTAAATTTTTGTTTTTATTTTAGTTTATTTAAATTTTTAATAACATTACAATAAAATTACATTATAATTCACCTCCCACTTTCCAAAAAAAGAATGGTTAGATATTTTTTATTGTTTGTAGATTTTTTAGTAGAATTTTGTTTAGTTTCTTCCATTTAACAGAATAAACGTAGAAAATCAAAAAAAAAATTCTTGGATTTTGGAAATGAGGAAGAGAAAAAATAAAAAATATTGATCTTTTTGAATTTTTAAAACTTTTTTGGTTTATTTAAACATACAAAGCTCGGCTGATAAATCTTGCACGTATAATCGTAGGATGAAAAGAGATATTGGAATGAAATAAAAAATGAATAAAAGTGCAATATCTCATCTTCAAAATGGAGTATTTATTTTTCAGTATAAATCTCCGTTTACAGTAATAAACTTTTCCCAACGTGTGTCAAATTTTTACATTCCGTAACTGAAACATTCTGGAAATCTTCCTCGCAACCAAGTGGCCATAGCTTCCTTTACCTCATCGTCAGTGGTGTGATGATTATCTCTGAGATCCTTTTTGAAATCAGGAAATAAATGGAAGTCGCATGGAGCCAAATCCGGCGAGTATAGCGGATGCGGAATAGGCTCAAACTTCAGCTTGCGGAGAATCATCAGAGAGTTTGCACGGTACCCATCGTGCACAGATTTTACGGTAACCCAATTGTTTGATAGTATTGCCTACTCGTTCTTTAGACATGTCTAACTGAATAGCGATGCGTTGCTTGGTGATTCGCCGGTCACTTTGAAGCAAATTTTTCTCTTCAGTCACAGAAACTGGTCGTCCGCTGAGAGGTGCGTTCTCATTTTTTACTTAAACCAGCTTCACATTCACGAAATCTCAACGTCCGCCTATTCACAGTACTCCTGTCAGCAGTTTCACTACCGTAAATCGCTTTTAAACGATATAAAATATTCGCAGGATTCACATTTTCTGCTGTTAAAAATTTGACCACCCTGGATGTTTTAACCGTGTTGACATACTGACCGTACTCAACTCCATTTTAATTGCTGAAAACAAATCGGATTTCAAGGAGTTATCACAGGTTTGTAGAGGGGGATTTTAGTTATCATGTGCTGCCACGTCCAACTCGATAGTACTTTCTCTCTCCGTGTAGCACGCTAGTGTGCAAAATTTATTAGCCTCATTTAATGAAAATTTTAAAATTACCATCCCCCACCCTAACAAATAAATCTTAGATAACTTTTTTCACGTATCATTATTTTTCCACTATATAAGAATAAATAACCAATGACAGGATGGCATTACAACTTTGTTGTCAGCTTTTTTTTTTCATAGGACAACTCTGTTGTATATTATCGTTTGGTAAAGTGAATAAGATTCGTGTCAAATTATTCCAGTTGTTATTTCCAATAATTTTTTTTTTTCGTTCATCCGTCTATAAATTTCAATTTATTTTTAAATCCTTAGAAAAATTTAATTCATTCATGTAAAAAAAGACCGAAGCTTTTAAATCCTTTAATGATAAGACACTTGTTTTACCGAATTGCTAATTACATTTTTTTTCTCTAGCATGTTCTTTCCCATTGGTTTTTCTATACATTTTCTTGTCCTTTTTTAATACTACTTTTTTGTTTAAAAAAATGTATAAATAATAAATAAAATTTGAAAAGCGGCTATAATAAACTTATATAAAAATAACAAAAATAATAATAGAATAAACGGATAGAGGAGGAATAGAAAAGAGAAATAACAAATTGGATAAATTACATTCTTGCTCAAAGATATCTACAATAAAAAAAGTTTTATAAAAAGATCAATAAAAAGGTCTTTTCAAAAAGGGATAAACTAGGACTTTACGCCATAGTAGTGAGACCAGTGGTACTACACGGGATAAAAATGTTACATTCATCTTACCAAACTGGAACCGTTAAAGCAAATAGAGAAAAGAACTCTGAGAACAATTCTTTACACCAAGATATCAATACCAGGACTGAAATCATACCGAGAACTGTATAAAGAGATAGAGGCTATCAAGAAAGAGATAAGAAAAAGGAGACTGAGATTCCTGGGCTATTTGTTCAAAATGGAGGTATAAAAATTAAATAAACAAATATTAATTAAACTCTGAGAAGAAAAAAGCTGTCATGGGTTCCTGCAATAAATGAAAAAAGAATTAAAGAAACGAAGGATCTAAGAACAGGAAATAAAGGACAGAGAGCTATTGAAAATACAAAGACAAAAAATATACAAAGTTGAGTTTGAAATGGTGAGAAAGAAAAAGAATCAACCGAAGTGAAATGATCGGAAGAAAGATCAAACACGTGAAAATACGAACGACTATAGGGAGAAAAGAAAAAGAAATCAAGAGAAATGATATTTTCATAGACCACAGTTGGGCTCTTCAAAAAAAAAAATTGATCTAATTGAGGAAAACTAACACTTATTTTTAATTTTAAATTATTTAAAACAACTGTCATAATGTAAATGTTTCCAGAATAACATTATAACTATTCTTTAATTACTAGATTATAAAAAATGAAAGAATGTTGGTTTAATATTATATAATTGAGTGACCAATATCTTATTTTTACATTTGCTATTTTTCTCTACCAGTAAAAAAAAAAAACAAAAAACGAAGGACCATCTAAGAGAACTTCTGAATTAAATATTTATTACAATTTGAGTAAATATGCAGTAGTAATTTGGGAGGAAAAATTATTAATCTATTAAAATACTTTACTTTTAGATAAGGAGCTTTTAAAAATTTTTGAAATGTTTAAAAAAATAACGACAAAAAAACCAAATGTCAAATAATAACTTAAAAAAATCATTATTAGTTATGATACGGTCTATATTATCTACTTCTTTCATTACGGCAAAATGAACATGAATCATAGGAGTTGATTGAACTGAATCAGTGTAATGTATCCTGCCTTGCAAGAGGAAGAGATTCAATGTACGCGTGTGAACGGGTCTTCAAGGCTTCCCACACTTCATCGGTATCATAAATGAAATAAGTATAGGCTACATCATTATCCTGTATTATTTCTACTTCTAAAGTAGTATGATATAGAAAAATAATGTAGAAGATGTCATTTATTACAACAACTTTTTGATGTAAAAATTACAATTTATATTAGTTTTATTGTCATAATTAAACAGTACTTCTTCTTCTTTTTTTTAATAATTGTTGGCAATCATCTCAAGTTCCCCCCGAGCGGAATAACGCCCGCCAAGTGATATTACCGGTTGTCACACCACCCCCTCCGTTCCTAGCCCTGAAGGGCTTTACCGGAGGTCGTGTTTTCGCCTCGGTCTGATAACGCCACAGTCATCAACCGACCTCGGGGAGATACCACCGATACCAGTGCCCCTAGGGACATTCACATCGGTATATAGTAAGGCCAATTTAATTTTGATGGTGTCCAATGCCTTCTACGAAGACACGGGACACCTCGAAATCACCCACTTTAGAAACAAGTTTTGGACTATCGCGGAAGCACGAAGACCCCTGCGTCTGCTTTAACCGATTACAGCAACGAAACTATCCTACCCGCGTTTTTACAAACATGCCACGCCGGCTTATAGAAAGGAGCGCACTTACTTATTAATTACTATGTCCTCGAGGACCCCAGGTCTGACCCGTGAGAGAGCTATCAACTCCCACTCAACACCAACATTGAGGTCCGCTTAGACGTTATAAAGTTGATCACAACTTAAACCGCATTTCCTATCTCCCTTACAGGGTGCACTCCGTTTCTAACAAATTGTCAAACGCAAGCTATGATCGCACTCGGAAGCACGGGAGATATACCCCCGAGCGCAACTTCCATTAATACCAAAAACAATACTAACCGAGGCTACGGTGCCAAAGCGCCTACCTCTGGTCAATCAGCTAGCCCCGGCATGCCCTAGCCATCCGGAGTTCTACTCTACACTCCCTTAGCAGATCTGCACAGAGCCAGAAATCGAAGAAAGTCAGCCACAATTGTCCACTCATTGCGTGTATTGTTAGTAATCAGCACAAATTCCAAGTAACCCACATCATTACTCGATTTATTTTTAATCGAAAAAACACGGGACTTTGACCATATTTAACCGGTCCGCCGAAAGATATTTCAGAGTACGTTATACTCTTATTTAGAAATAACTGGGATGCTTGGATACGTAAAGTTTTTTTTATTATAGTATGTCTTTAGAATTCTTCTATAGATTTTATATTTTTATTTATCAGTGTAACTTATAAATGCGAGAAAAAATTATATTTTAATCATTGTAACATATGGCATACATTCTCAGCTGACACCGATTTTTTCACCTCTGCTAACTTCAAATTGTATGAAAGTTCGTGTATACTCGCTTGGACCAATATTTATCCTTTTAAGTAGATTTCATAAGAAAGCTACTTATTGTAATGGGTACCATGTTTCCACTTCCGGAAAATTTCGACATATCCTCACTTTTCACATCCCCAGACTCCAAAACCAAAAAAAGTTTATATATACATATTTTATTTTTTTTTTATCTTCAGTCATTAAACTGGTTTGATGCAGCTCTCCAAGATTCCTAATTTGTTTTACATAGTCCAAACATTGCCTTCTGCATAATTGTCTCCATCTACCTGTCCCTCCAATATCAAAGCGACTATTTCTGGATCCTTAATGTGTGACCTATAAGTCTGTCCCTTCTTTTAACTAATTTTTCCAAATGCTTCTTTCTTCATCAATTTGTCACAATACCTTTTTATTTGTCACTTTATCCAACCATCTGGTTTTTAACAATCTCCTGTAGTACTGCATTTCAAAAACTTATCTTCTCTTCTCAGGTACTCCGATCGTGCAAGTTTCACTTTCGTGTACAATTACACTCCAAACATATATTTTAGAAATGTTTTCTTGACGTTAATTTTTTATGTAGGCAAATTATATTTCTGAGGAAGCTCGTTTCGCCTGTGCTGTTCGGCATTTTAATCGCTCCTGCTTCGTCATCTTTAGTAATTCTGCTTCACAAATAACAAAATTCTTCTACCTCCATATCTTTCTCTCCCTATTTTTCAATGGTTCTCTTCCTATTTTATTCATTCAATGGTTCATCTACATTATTTCTACTACAATTCATTACTTTCGTTTTGTTCTTGTTTATTTTCATGCGGCAGTTCTTGCGTAGATCTTCATCAATGCCATTCAATGTTTCTTCTAAATCGTTTTTACTTTGTACTAGAATTACTATATCATCAGCAGATCGTAGTGTCTTTTCTTTTAATCTTGCACTGTTACTCCTGATCTAAATTGTTCTTTAACTTCATTAACTGCTAGTTCTATGTAAAGATTAAAAATTAACGGGGATAGGAAACATCCTTATCGGGCTTTCTTTTTTATTACCGCCTCGTTCTTATGTTCTTCGATTATTACTGCTTCAGTTTGGTTCCTGTAAATGTTAGCAATTGTTATCTCGATACTTGAACCCTATATTTTTAAAAAATGCTGAACATTTTATTCTA
>JAAAKQ030022608.1:0-12039 GCA_010016005.3 Zanna intricata
GATCATTAAGAATGACTAAATATTGGGAAAAAGTTAAAGTAAGAACTTAAAGGCAAAAGATCGGCCAAAAAAGACTTGAATTATTCTGACTAAAGTCGTCCTTTGCGGCCTTAAAAGTAATTAATAATATATATAAAACTTGTCCCGTCTAGATAATGCTATAATTCTACAAGGGAAAGTATTGTTAAGTCCAATTTGGGCATATGTGGTTTTCACCGGATCTAGACGTTTTCACGCTTAAGAAACCGAAAATATCGAATGGAAATTTTCCATATGTTTATGTATGTATGTTCGGTGTTGGCTTCTACATCACCTTATATCTCCAGAACTACTTGACCGATTTTGATCAAAGTTGGTCAGATTCCTTTTATATATTGGGTATCGATGCAATTAAATTTTCAACCTGAAAGGTCAAGAGGATGAGGCTGTAGACCAAGGTGTACCCCCATTATCTCGTTAATTCATCGAATTAATGTCATTTTTCTTAGCCACATTTGTTAAAAAGTAAAAACTCTCTTTTTCTGTTTAGCCTCCGGAACTACCGGAGTATTACTTTTGAGGATGATATGTATGAATGTGAATGAAGTGTAGTCTTGTACAATCTCAGGTCGACCATTCCTGAGAAGTGTGGTTAATTGAAACCCAACCGCCAAAGAATGACCACCGGTTTTTACGATCTAGCATTCAAATCCGTATAAAAATAACTACCTTTACTAGGATTTAAAACTAGATTTTTCAAATACTGCTAGTTTTTTTACTGCCAGCCGGATTGGTCTAGTAGTTAACGCGACATCGCAAATCAGCTGAATTCGAAGTCGAGAGTTTTAAGGTTCAAATCCTAGTAAAGGTACTTTTATATGGATTTGAATACCAGATCGTGGAAACCGGTGGTCATTCTTTGGTGGTTGGGTTTCAATTAACCACAGTTATCAGGAGTGGTCCACCTGAGATTTTACAAGACTACACTTATTCACATTCATACATATCATTCTCATTCACACTCTGATGCAATACGTTATAGTAGTTCCGGAGGCTTAACAGAAAAAGAAAGAAGTTTATTTACGTAGTATCTGGTTATATTTATTTATCGTTTTACTACTTCTGGATGGATCCAGTTTTCTTTAACGATTATATCTCTTATGTAGCATAATCGAATCACTCAAATATAAATTTTTTCGGTAATAATACTAACAAGGATTTCATACCCGGTGAAATTGAAGAATGAAGTTTTTCCCCATGATTTTCTTCAGTGATTTTAATGGTGTCAACTATATGAAAGGTATTTTCAAATTAATTTATCACCGGAATTGATTGTGTTTAAATAATACAGTTCATTACTTTTAATTTTAATTAGAACAATTCCGAACGGTGCCTCTTATATATGCATCATAACTGAAAGAAAAGATAATCAAATAAAATAAAGCATGCAAATAATAAATAATATAAAATAAAGCAAATAAAATAGCATACTAATAACGTACCTGCTTATCGTGAAACATACTTCTACTTGGCGGAAAGAAGAAAAAAGATTTAAAAAAAAATGTTAACTAGTTTTTGTATTAGCATTGTTGCATGTTGGGTGAAATCGTATACATTGGATTTTTTTTTAAAGGTTGTGTAGACTATCAGAAAAATATAGTGAAATTGAGGTATTTAATCCACTTACAGTTCTTTATTTAAGCGGTGAAACAACATGGTGAATTAATTCTTTCTTTTTTTTTTTTTAAATTACTTTGAGAGTTTCTTTTATCATTCTATTGCCGATATTATAACAAAAATATTCGTTTCTCATTGCCGTTTAATACATTGTTAATTGAATACGCTCAGGTACTTGTAACGATACGAATATTTTTCGTTTAAGATGCTTTAACCTTAAAGTGTGTTTGTCAAACCGCTTCTCTTCTGGTATGGGAAAGGGGGGGGAAGGCTTTTATAATGCTACCTACCCTACAGTACCTCTATCCGAACCCTCAGTAATTCATCATGCAAAACTCCGTCATTCCTAATGGGGAGAGATATTTCCTCTTCATATAAATTATAGGGCGATATAAAAGAAAGACTTGTGCTGTGTGTGTTTGTGTGTGCGGTGTGCCGGGAAGCAGAGCAAAAACGGGCCGGGGGTGGATCGGTCGATGGTACGGCGCCGCCCCCGGGGGCGTTACAGGCCTCAGCCCCTGCCCCTGTTCAACCCTCTGCCGCCTCCTAACGCCGCAGTCTCCGTTCGCTCGCTCGCATGCGAATTGCGTCGTTATAATTCTGTATATTGCTACTGACGCATTTCCGTTAATATAAACTGATACCAACAAATTTTATTAATATCATCGTTACATTGAAAATAGATCTACGCTGTTGTATAAATTATATTTATTGTTGTAGTTTACTGATTTAGTATGTTGAATGTTTCTATTTTTTAATTGATTTAACTTTGTAACGAAGTCGATTGAATATTTATTTTTTATTATCGTATGATTCTTTAGTAAATGAAAACTATGAAATTTTATATTTTTATATTTGCTCGTTCTGTCAAAAAATGTTAATAATTATTTATGTTTCTTATTTTAGAAAAGCCTTAAATTTATAAATAAAAAATTTACAATTTTTTTTTTTTTTGTAATTAAATTTGTAACTTAAATGTTGATTTTGAAATTTTATTATAGTTCAAGTTAAAATAATTTTTAAATGATTAAACTTTAGGCTATTTAGGCTTTTTTTTCTATTTGTGAGGGGGAGAGAGATGGGGATTAATTTTTACGTTCTAGGTTTAGTTTTTGAATTAGTTCATCAAATTATCCCTCGTTTATCAGTTGAAGAATGTTAATTTTTAATATATTGTAATTAATTCCTGAATGAATAGAAGTTTTCGAATAGTAGAAAGTTTTCGTACTTATGTTCTTTAAGAAAATATAGTTTGTACTCCAAAGGTGGTTTTATTTTAATTCATCTATGATTAACGTAACCTTTTTATACATTCGTCGCGTCTTATGTCATATTGACCGCTTTTAAGATGTATGGTAGTAATTTTTAATAAGAGTCCAAACATGTGAGACAGAGATGAAATCCATAACCTTATATCCGTTAAACACATACCGCCCTGCAATGTTAAGTATATAACTTCATCATCGCGAGGAGGAATTCTACATCCCTCTTTCCTACAAATAATCACGTCATTTATCGTTTAACGTCAAAATGGTGGAACGCTTTGGGGTCACCGACAAATTGCACACCGATTATACCGCATTCAGCCGCCCTTAATCAGAGTAAACAAGTGGCAACCATCCTTTAAGGATCGCTCGCCAGCCTCGACGTTAATGTCAAGAGTTGTTATGAAAATAATCTCGCTCTGTATGCACTACTCGACTTGTTTTTCACCCTAGATTTCGAACACGACTGAATAATTGTCTAAAACATTAAAAAGGATTAACGATGGCTAAATTTTTATGAATTTCTTCTTTTTTTATAATTATAAACTATTTATTTGCTACTTATTTACGCTAATTTCTCTCATTATTTAAATTAATTTATTGTAAAGGGATCGTCCAGAAATTAAAGAAGCTTAAAATTATAGTCTTCAGACGATTCCTCCTCCATCCGTATATCAATCCATGTGAGATTCTTTCGGATTCTAATAGACCCATTTTTCCTTCATTGGTGTGTAATGTTTAGTTCAATAAAAATAAAAGTAAGAAACAAAGAAACAATTTTTGAAAAAACAAAAATTGAATTATAAAACTTGAACATATAAAGTGTTTATTATTAAATGTAAAGTGATATAATTTGTAATATTTATTATCTAATTATTGCATTTTTATTATTATTTAATTAGTTTTTTCACGTAAAAAAAAGGAGGCTTTAGTACAGCAGATAAGTTTCAAGTAGAGATTATATCCCCTTTTTGAAATCGAATTTGTTTTTATTCCATGATTTCTTCTTTTTTTTTTTATTGTTTGGACTTTGTAC
Source organism: Zanna intricata (assembly GCA_010016005.3). NCBI lineage: Eukaryota > Metazoa > Arthropoda > Insecta > Hemiptera > Fulgoridae > Zanna > Zanna intricata. The sequence continues at coordinate 3,958 of JAAAKQ030022608.1, forward strand.
TTAAATTATGTGCCTATAAGAAACTATATTCTTCAAACTTTTACCAAGTGGATGTAGAAATGTATATATTCACTATTACATATATATATATATATACATTTCTATTCCCGCATCTCGGTTAAAAAAAAAAAATTTACTCTCCATCGTAGTTATCAACGGACGGCTCCTTATTTTTAATCTAGTTATATTCTCGTTTTGGTTTACGGTTAGTCACTTTAAATATTTGATTTGATTATTTTAATTTGTTCCTTAACAGGTTCTCGCCTTTTGCATTTATTTAATTTATCTAATCGTATAAGAAACGTAGTAAGAATACTATTTCTCTCTCTCTCTTTTCTGTTTAGCCTCCGGAATCACCGTAAGGTATTAATTAAGAGGATGATATGTATGAATGTAAATGAAGTATAATCTTGTACAGCCTCAGGTCGACCGTCCATGTGTTGTTAGTTGAAACCCAACCACCAAAGAACACCGGTATCCACAATCTAGTATTCAAATCCGCATAAAAAACTAACTGACTTTACTAGGATTTGAACCTTAGAACTCGAAATCAGCTGATTCGCGATGAGGAGTTAACAATTAAACCAGCCCGGTGTAGTTAGAATACGATTTCTGGATGGTTTAAATTAACATTTTTAATGAACAATAACGGATTAATTCTGGTGTTTACTTTTAATAAGCATTTTGTTACTATTAAGTAAGTTTCTTTAATTATACCTATTAAAATTTAAACGTAACTTTCGCTCATGTTTTCTCTCCCTTTTCCTGTTACACTCCCGCGTAAGAAAAGATTCATATAATATTGAGGCGCATTACTACGATTTTAATAAATATACGATCTGATTTTGTTTCTATACAAATTCGATTAATTCGTACCATTTGTTAATTAGATGATTTCCCAACGGATACGATAATTTGACGTGAAATACGATAGTTTTGTACTCGTCTGTTGGCAGTTAGTTGATTGATCACGGCCCCCCCTTACCCACCCGTCTACCTACGCATTCTGCCCATCCATCTCTGTTCGTTCGCGGGTCGGTTAGCTCGGCTTTGCCGGCCGGCTGTTATTCACGGCTCTTGTTTTCGTTTACATAATTGAAAGCGTAATCAGATGTGGCAGGCATTTTAAAAAAAAAAAGTTACAACCGACAGAATAGTCCGAATAAATGCACGCGCTTATGATAGATGGTCCGGTTGGATGCTCTGGAAAATGCATACATGTACCCTTCCGCTCGCTCTCCTATTCGCCCTTTTAATCATTCCCACTCCTGTACGTTTATTGTTGTTTGTCGTTTAAGTGCATTATTCATCATAATTATTCTCATTATGTCCATCAAAATCATTTATGATGTTCCACCCTCCGGTGTATTACTTTTACGTAACCTTTTATCTAATTCATATCGAACTTTAATTCCTGTCGTACGGTAGATAATATTACTAAATGTGCTATTAGCGTTTGGTTTTATGTCCATCCATTTTCTATACTGTTTTATTAATAAATTATTAAGGATGATTGAATCACGAGGTACGCTTTTAAAATAAATACGAATAAATAAAAAGTATTTTAGCAAAAACAAAGATATAGTAACGGAGTAGTTTTTATCTGACCTGAAAAAGAGATCAGGGATCGGGTTGAACCGTGGAAAACAAACAAAAGTTGAATAGCGAAAGCAAAAAAAAAACTTTCTTACTGAAAAGAAATCTACTGTAGTTTGTAACAGAGGTTTAGGAACTTAAAAGAGATTTTTTTTTTTTTTTTTTTACGTACAAAAAGAAAGTGATAAAGTGTAGAGTAGTTAACCCATAAATCGGTTGATCTTATCTAACGTATATACTATGTCCTGGACTTTATATTTTCTGCTGAATTTTATGTCTTACTATGTCGCGAATAGATTTGATAACTATCGCTTTAACTGATTTAGTTTATCTGATACTTCTGCTTTTAGGATTAACGGACATTCACTTGTCCATTCATATTTTCATTATCGTGTCAGTATATACCGGCTATAAATAATTGAGTTTCCATCTTAGAGAAAAATGTTATACGTTTCAAACTTAACTATGATGATCATACTACTTCGAACTCGGGTTTTCATTTTAAATTAGTTACCATCTGTTTCTATAAATGTAAATCTTACCGTCGAAATTTAAAGTAGACAGATCTTACCGTCGAAATTTAAAGTAGACAGAATAATTTTTATCCAGTTTCAATTGAACAATCTTTCAACTATCTGGAATGTTTAATAATTTTGAACGATGTTAAATAATATCGGTTTAATCTGATGTTTATTTACGTATTGCTTATTATTAAACGCTTAGATGTTTGCCGATTAATATAGGCAAACATGGCATATACGTTCAACACTTGAAGGCGTAAATGAAACAAATTGATCGTAATGCATTTCCTCCATCTCAAGGTATAATAATACGATATCCCTGTGAAGTTTAACGGAACGGGGATGCTCGTTTTATGTAAGTTCAGTTATTTATCTCCTCATAAGTGTCTCTGTTGATAGATCTTTCCTTCGATCAGCTTTTGATCAGATTCTGGTTAAAAGATCTAATCACTATTTCGCTTTGTAAATGTATGATTTGATGAAGACAAGTCTTTTTGTTTAGCTCCTTGTTGAGGTAATCGTGTTTCCTTAACGCCGTTTATACAAAAAGTCCTGGTCAAGGAAAAGTCAAGTTTCGAATCCTTTCAATACAGTTCAGTAGTTTGATAGACGGGTCCGGTTGATCATTCCATTTTCAGGTAAATTTTTTTCTATTTAATTACTCTTTGTAAAAAGTAAATTTTTAAAGTTTTGAAACCGTTGATTCATGTACTACTCTGTAACTTTAATATTTTGAGATATAAATTTAAGAAATTATCGCTAAAATATTTATTTTCAAAAAATAGTTTCAACCCTTTATGTATAAATCGATTTTTTTTTTTTTCAGTTATTTCTATGATCGGGTTATTTTAAACTGTTTGGGTATAATGCACGTTGATGTAGTTCAGATTTTCATTAGTGATTTTATGTAACACTGTACATTGATGTTTGTAATGAAATTTCTGCTCGCACCTGTCCATACAGGCTCGAAACAACGAATTAGAATTTTATGTTATCTGATAATGACCGCAGCAGAAAATTTCCGGTTACTTTTCTAAATACACCCGGCATTTCTGTCTATAAACTTAATAGATCGCATAGATAGATGAAAAGCAAAATTAAAATAAAAGATGGCGTGACAATTCCTGTCTGTTTTTTTTTTTTTTTAAGGATGTAACACCTGCCCTGCGCCTGCCATCTGCCGCGCCAATAGAAGTTTTAATAAATTATTTCTTGTTTTTGGTTGTATTCTATCTGTCTTTAAATTTTCAAGTTATTTTATGATAATTTATTACTATAACTTATTATTTGTGAAGCCTATATTTTTGTAAGACTTATGTTTAAAGTTTATTTAATTTATTTTAATGATATTTAGCCTATTAATTGCTCACATTTTCTTTTGGAACTTCCCCGTATTTTTATTTATTTATTTATTTTTTTCATTTTAACCGGTGTGTCATGATAAAGATTCTCATAAACATACTTGATATGGACCTTTGATATTTTTTTTTTTTAATAGACGTGACTTGTATTTTAATCTAACAATTTATTTTTTATTGTTGGGTTTTAATAGCATACGCACGAATATGGAGAAGTTGAAGGAACTGGTAAATAGATTGAAATGAGGAAATAATCTTTTCACTAGATAAAATTTTTGAGTAAATAGTTATAACATATGAATGAGTATAATTGAAATTTTAGTAACCGACGATAAAATCATTAAAAAAAAAGGTTTGCCACTCTTTATTTACAAAGTGTAACAATAGTATTTTTTTTATTTTATTTTTTTTTCTGTTTAACCTCCGGAGGATGGGATGAATGAATTTTAGCGTGTGTGAAAAATGTCATGCCTGACCGGGATTCGAACCTGGTACTTCCGGATGAAAGGCTGAGACGCTACCACTCAGCCACGGAGGCCGGCGTAACAATAGTATTAAAATAACTTTACCATCTCTATTAACCTACGGAGTGAATTACTATCCCATTGTTAACTTACAATTATCTCACCTCCTCATTAATGTTCTCCGAAGGACATAATAAACAGGTTCATACAAAACCTGTTGAACAGTGATTACTTGTGCTCTTTGGAAATTTTTTTTTTTTTATATATATTTTGATCAGTTTATGCAATTTTATGAAAGAAAAACACTTGAGGAAATTCTATTTTTACTGTTTAAAAAAAAAAAAAAAATCACCGCTATCATACACGTATGATATCGGTTTCAATAGTGTATTAACGTGACTGTATGTTGATGAATATGAAGAAACGTTGCTTTTGTGTCATCACGGCATTCTGGTCGTAACTCAATGTAAAAAACAATTATGTATTGTTTAAACTGTATTCAACTCAGAGTATTGGAAAATTTCATTATAAACATGAACACATAGTGTTAAATACTCGTTTAATCGCTAACGAGAATTTGTGACATCACCGTATATTATATTGAAGTGAGTGAAGAAACATACACATTAACAAAAATTTGTCAAAAAATAATGTCTTGAAAATAATACCACTTTTTTTTTGGCTTGATATCTTAGGATTGAGCTATCCGATTTTCTTCAAATTTGGCTCCACTGATTTTATATTATGGGGGATTGATCATATTAATATTTTCATTAAGGAAGTGATGGGATATAGCAAAAAAATAATTTCAATTTTCTTCAGAGGCATTTTAGAGAAAAATTTATTTTAAAAAATTTTCTACCTACCAAGCATATATAAATAACCCAAAAAACAATTTTTTAATAATCCCCCATCTCTTAAAATTGAAGTATATAGTTTTTTTGTTATCTTTTTCTTTGTTTCCCTTCGGTTTAAATATTTTTGAATAATTTTTTAAAAGTTTATACTTTATTCATATAGCCGTGAAGAATTGTTTTTTTAATTGTAGATTACGGACCTAAAATGTAGTAAAAGATTTTGCGATGAAAAACCTGTGCAAGGTTTTACATGCCTTGACCTTGACCGTCAGTGCCAGGAAAGTCACGCAGTACTTGCTAGATTTTTTGTTTAAATTATATTAGGACAAATTTTTTATTATCCGTCTGTATGTACTTTATATTTATTTAAGTCTAAGGAAATGATATATAAGTTTCTAAAAGAGGAAAATTATTAAGTAGGAAATTGTTCTAATGTACTGCGTTTTTTTTTTTTTATTATTAATTCATGTTATGACCGCAGGTTTCCTTTACTTCTCAAAAGTTTTTAAAGTTTTTTTTAATGAGATTAAGAAATTTTTGACGAATTACTTACTTGTCTGTTTACTGTCGTAGCGCTTGTGTTTGTGTAGTTAATAAAAATTATGGTTAACTGCAAGTAATTGTTTTAAGTGGTTGTCGTTGAAGTGCCACTCGGGAGATACTAGGGTGCAGAATTCTGAATGGAACGGTAACACTGCGGTCGGGGGGGAAGGTTAGTGTTGTTTATCTGTTTGTAGCTGCAGAGCAGGTCGGTCGGTTTGTTAGTTTCAAAGTTCAAGTTGCCGGTAAAAGTTTAACTTCTCTCCAAGAAATTCAGTAAGTAAACTTCATAACTACCATTAAGAGTGGCGCGCTCGAGTAACGGAGATAGTGGATGCTAATGTTTTCAATGTATATACACTAAATGTCGGATGCATATTCTTTTTATGCGAGCGTGTATGTGCAAGAGAGAGATGGATCGAGCGAGAGAGAGTTAAAGAGAAAGATATCCAGATGCTTTTTACAACTCCTACCTCCCTCGTATCACAACATTTTGCTTGTTTTGCTTCGCTTCTTCTCGAATTCTCTTACATCTACTTACGTACATATCTTCCTCCTCTCGGCTCTTTACCTACCACCGTTCTTTATCTTTGCCACATTTTCGTCATTAAGACTTCTCACCCTACCTTTCCCAGCCCTATTACATGTACCTAAGATTTACGGTAGCATTACGCTCTTATAACTCTCCGTTACTCTGCTCCCTCATCGCTCCTGATCCGCGTTCCTTCCCTTTTTCTTCCTCCGCTACCATCACCCATCTTTTATGTATTATCTCTTCTTTTTTGTGAATTTAATTTATTAGCATGCTTTTACCTTTCTCTTCATCAGTTTCTTCCTTTTTTTTTTTTTTAATTTTATTACTACTTTGTTTATTTTAAGTTTGTTTTTATATCATTACCAGAATTTTTTGCATTATTATTGTGCCATTATATTTTTACGACGCATTTCGAAAACTTTTCTTTTTTATACCGTATATTCAATATTATTTTGATGGCTTAGTTAATGAAACATCTTCCTTTATTCTATTAAATTCTACTTCTTATCGATAAAATTTTTTTATTTTTATCGATTTTTCGAAGAAAAGTACGGTATTACTTTCGGTCGGATGGTGGAAGTGGGAGATAAAACGTTTTGAGGTATGTGGAATACGAATATACAATTCACTTAAATTGTGGTTTCCTTACATATATGTGTGTGTGTACGCACGAATGTATCAAATTTTGTGGCTCGATAATCACCAGAACTACTGAATAAATTTCATTGAAATTTATATATGCTACACTAGTGATTCTGAAGTCGGACATGTGAAATTCGCTGAAAAGGTTGGTTTAGCCGTTCTTGATTTAAGCTCAATTTAAGGTTGAAAAAATTTGAACGGGGTAAAAATATCTAATCGTACTAAGTGGATTAAGAAAAAGAAATATGAAGAAGGGTTAACGATTAAGGAAGAGGATCAGGTTTATTTATATTTTTTTTTAGCTACTTTTCTTTTTTATGCATTTAATTTATTTTGTTACTAATGACGTTTCGTAGATGTCTAATAAGTGCACATTAGAGGCGACAATAGGATAACATTTCTTCGTTTTTAATTCGCTCAAAGAACTCGATAAGATAATTGACGAATTCTCTTTGGCTTTATCTGATTTAATTATCGGGTTGCAATTATCAAAGGGTTGCTATTTTCGTCATACGGATTAGTTGTTTCCCCCTCCTATACAACAGCTACATTTTGTTCTTGTTAAATTAGCGATATCTTCATCTGCTTCCATTTATGTTTCGTTGTCTTAAAGAAAGAAAGAATACTTCTTTCTTTCTCTTTATCTGTTTATCCTGTGGAACTACCTTGCGGTAGTTCCGGAGGGTCTCAGTGGGGGTCATCCTTCAGAGATTGAATGAGGATGATGTGAATGAAGTGTAGTCTTGTACAATCTCAGGTCGACCACTCCTGAGAAGTGTGGCTAACTGAAACCCAACCATCAAAGTATTTTTTTCTAAGTAGCACTAAAGAATCTTAAGTTTTTATCCCCTTGAATTTTCTCTTCCGATTGTAGTTGTACAGGATTTTTTCCATGAAAATATTTAAATCTACCTGTAGGGAAAAATGTTCGTAAGTTCGTCGTCTTGATTAAATTGAAATCCGGTTTAAAGGGGACGGCATTAAAACGGTTTTATTGTGTCTATTTATGAACGGGTTGTATTAATTCAATTATTATGTCGTAATCGGGTGTCATCGTCTTGTTATCGGTCAGTAATGATACGACTCTTGTTTTACTATCCGGCCCACTGCTCGTGTTATATTAGCAGCTTAAAGGGTATATGTGAATGAAATTGTATAAAAAAATTATCGATTTACTTAACCGAATAAAAAAAATTGTACAGGGAATGGGACATATGTTTCAAACATAATGTAATAATTTAATTTGAAATATTTTTTTATGTTTATCTAGGTCTGAACATGTTGAGAAGTTTATTTCGTTAAGTACGTAATCTTGAAACTTGTGCGTAATATCGAAATTTTATAGCGTAGAAACATTCCAATCCCGATCGATTCGAACTGGGATTCGAAACGTCCCGGTTACGCAGATATCCATGGATGTTATGAAAACTAAAAATATTTCACGAGATTATGTTAATATATATGATACCGGAGTAATTTTCAAGAAAAAATTTATATATATATATATATAATGGTGATACACGATTTGCGAATATGATTCTGTATTTTTTAAATTCTTATCTGCCGGAT
>JAAAKQ030022652.1:2872-17488 GCA_010016005.3 Zanna intricata
TTTGAAACAATGACACGTTCTGCCGGCTGCCCAACCTTTCGGACGGGGGCCAAGGAAAACCCCCCGGGGGGGGGGGGGGGGTTCACGCAATGAGTAGCAAAAACTCTCATGAAAATTTGCATCACATTCATGGCAACCCTAAGGTCAGTGTTTTTTTTTTGTGCCCTAAGCAAACAAAGACTGTACGACCCATTCTTCTTCCAGGAGGTAACTGCAAATGGTATTGCTTATCTGGGCATGCTTCAAAATTTTCTAATTCCTCAGTTAGACGATGATAACCAAGATGTATGCCATTACTATCAGAAAGTTAGTGCACCACCTCACTACCACTTTGAAGTCCAAGATTTCCTTGATACTTGATTCCTGGGTCAGTGGATTGGTTATGAAGATCCAATTGCATGGCCACCTAACTCCCAGATTTGACCCCATTAGATTTTTCTGGTGGGGTTTCATTAAAGATTGGGTTTATATACCATCTTTTCTTGCTGATCTTGTTGAAGTAAGATTTTGAATAAATGCCACAGCTGCAGTGGTAACGTTTGAATTGCTGGCTAATCTGGAATGAGATCAACTTAAGGTGGGATGTAAGTTATCTCAGTAAATTTTTATATCCTTTAAACTTGTTGAAGTCCTTTTCGAATCACCTGGTATGTTAAACAGTAGCCAATGTGTATTTAATGAGATTTTTTTAAAGAAAATATTAAGTTGTTACGTTAATTTTAGATATTAAGGAAAAATATTCATGTGAAAAAATTAAGTTGAAAATGTTTTTTTTCAGATTTATTTACACTCAATATCTGTATATGATTGTGCTGCAAAGAACAATCATTGTAACTTAATATGGAAATCAGAGGTCTAATGCCAAATATTGATTGGAATCCATAGCATGATTATTATAAAAGATAATGTGTACAGTTTTATTTTACGTCCTGAAAACTAAAGAAATGAAGAAAAAGTACATTGACCAGTGCAAAATTTAATAAACCAGTCACTGAATTTAATCTGAGCTTCAAAAATCTTTATAAATATTTAATGGTGATATATGAAAAAAAAAAAAAGATTCTATCTTTTATGTTCATTCAGAAAAACCTTTGAAGCAGAAAACAACATGAAAATCATCTACATAGGTAAAAAGTGTTACAGTAATTGTAAAAATACATTAAGAAATTCGTACATTTTAAAGCTTATTTGCTGGAAACAGGGTTTGTCATTTAATGATGGGATTTAGTATTTCATTTCAAATTATCAAACTCACTTTGAAAATGTATGAATTGTACTGTTGCAGAATTAGAAAGAACTTCTTGTCACAGTGGTAAGATCACTTAAAATAACACTATTAGAATCCATTTATTGAAATAAAGTTTTTTCAAGAATTAGGAATTTTTAAAAAATTTAATTGAACTAAGTGATTTGTTTTATGACTACAGCTTTATTTTGTAAACAAATTGAGGGTATATTTACATGACATTGAGGTATTGGGATTGCTGAGATATGCACATATTGGGATTGAATTCATTAAGAAAAAACATAACTTTGATATCTATTTTAATAGAAAAAAATTCTTGTTTATATATATATATTTTTTTTTTCTTTTAAGACTTAATAATAATCTAGTAACCAAAATATTGATTGTGCCGAAAGTAACATAGGATTTGTATTTACAGAATGAATCTTTATGCTTGAATTAGTAAAATTGTGAAATACTTTGAAATAGTAAACATTCCAATTAAATATGGAAAATAGTGTCCTTCACATTTCTTATGACACTCCTGCAAGCTTTTGACAAAATTTGCAATTACAACTTCGCAGACTTTGGCTCATATGTTGACATATAAGGATTTCCTCTTTTACATTCAGCAACAATTGATATGCATTTGCTCCAATCCTTGGACTTTATAAATTGATCTTGGTGGTCAGTTGTGATCACTGTTGCATTAAATCAGCCATACCTGAAATTTATACTGTAAAAACTCAATGGTTTCCACTCACTACATGACATGTGGCACCATCCTGTGGAAGAACATCAACATCAAAGATGATAAAACATTCTTGGCTTCCGACTGAGCCAAAAAATGTCATCTTGCATCAATACACATTGACAGTTTTAGCACAACTCTGTATTTGTAATACGTTTTCACAATAGTATGTGCTTCTGTATCATTTATTTCTCCATCACTAATAACCAAAATATGATTACAATATGTGCTTCAGAGTGTTACCAATCAAACAGAAAAAAAAAAAATGGCACGCAATTTAAATCCTTCATTAATTTTGAGACACCCTTTTCTTATTTAAAAAGTATTGCAATTTTCTTTATGAAAGTGTATAATTACTTAAGTTAGTGAAAGTACTTATTCTATAAAGATGTTTGAGAATTTACTTTTTTTTTGTATTTTGTTTTACGATTTTAATTCATTTGCATTTACATACATACATACATGCTTGAATATTTTAAAAATAATTATTTTCACTTTTTAAAGTGACTTAACATTAAAATATACATTATTTCATAAAAACTTTTTATGGAAGTCCGTTAATATTTTGTATTATGTATAAACAGTATCTATCATTATTTCATTTTAAGTTGAATGTAAGTTTACATGTTGAAACAATTTTGCATAAAATTTTGTATAAGCTTATACAGTGTTTAAGTTTATGTTAATTTACACATATATTCTAGATTGTGCCACTCATTGAAATTTTTTGCTAGTCATAATAAATGAATCTAAATTAATTTATTAACTATTTTATTTTTCTAAAATTAAATTGATTTTTTCCAAAATCTTTTTGGTATTATGCCATTATACAGTACTATGGTACATTTTATAGTTATATTTTGACACAATCATTATATAATCACGGTCTGGATCATAAAAATAATAACATTAGTCGAGCAAAACCTAGTTGAAGCACTGGTATTTTTTTGCCCATTACTAGTCACAGAAAAAAATTAGGATGTTGTCAGTAAACAAAATATTCAGGTATTTCAAGTAGTAATCTGTTTACATTTAAGTACAAAAAATTCAAGTTGTTCATTGAGGAAATTAATAGTATTGCTAGAATTTTATCTATGACAACAGTGCTTTTCTTTTGTTAGTGATAATATTGTTATATTCTGTGTAAACTTTTTGTATGCTACTTGTAAGTAAATTTGTTTGAAACAGAAACACAGAAAGAAAGAGCATTTAAAACTGAATAAAAGCATAATTTAGTTTTGTTGTAACACATGATGAAAAACACTTCATTATGTATTTTCATGAAAAACTATTCAATTTTTTCTTTATTGTATCTTAATTTTTCTTTTAAGGAAATAATGCTTTGTACTTTAGTGCAATTTTCCTGGGTTGTAAGCAATAAAGTTTACAAAAATATTGCTGTAATGATGTTAAATTATTTCATTGTTGCTAGTTGTAAGTATGTTTTGTTTACTATTAGTGATAATTGTTAATATTATATTCTGTGATTTTTTTTGTATACAATTGTAAATAAATTTATTTCAAATCAGATTTTTTTTTTTTTTTTTTTTACTTTTCTCTAGATCAACAGAAACTCAGAAAGAAAGAGAATTTAAAAACATAATTAATGTCCTATTATTTTGTTGTAGCTCATGAAAAAAAATTTATTATCTTTTTTTTTCTTTTAAAGAGGTAATGCTTTATACCTCTTTAAAAAGTATTGCAGTTTTCCTCGGTTGGTTTGTAAGCAATAAAGTTTATAAAAATATTGCTGTAATGATTTCATTTTTTGCATGCGGTACCTGCTTTTTATTCATATCCATAAAGTATATTTCAGTATTTTAAAATAATTTTCATTTTATAGAATTAATACATTAGCTCAATAATTTTATGGTACTTCACAAGTATGTATGTTTATAATAATTTGATTGTAAATTTATACAGAAATAATTTATTTATTAAGTTAATAAAAACCTTATATTATTTTAAGATAATATATAAAGAATTGATCATTGACAGTGAAATACTTCTCAGTAATTTAGTAAAGCATACACTGCATATACTTATAATATTAATATATATTTTTATTGATCATTTTTAAGTACTTTAGTCAAGAATATGATTTTTCAGTGGAGCAAGAACAATGTTTAAAAATATCTGTAAAAAATGAAGAATGGTAGCAGCAGTTGTAACATGACGCCGAATTGATTATTGTTTATGTATTTCCTAATATGAAAATTTTACATTATCATTATCAGTCAAAATGCAATACAAAATAAAAATCTGTTTACTAAATAAGTTTTTTGTCATTTAAAATTTATTAAAAATGAAGTAAGCTACCGATGAACAGAAAAAAATTGTTATTAATAACTTAAAACACAAAATAAGAAAGAATTGCCAAAATACTTAATAATAAAACAGTTGAATCATGTTTTTGTGAATAATGATGGATGTAAAAATTGTCTACAGATGGCTGCCCAAGAAATGAAACTGTAAGAAAACAAAAATTTTATTTTGACTAAAAAAAAAAACAATTCTTTATTCATCTGAAACAGATTCACTAGTCAATATTTCCAGTATAAACTGTTGTTTATACTGTTTTAGTAGTTTTAATCTTTCAATAGTTTAACTATTGACTATTTTGGTAGTTATGAAAGGTGATCCTCGTTCTAATCCTCTCATGGAAGTTCTTGTGGGTGGAGTTCTCTGTCTGATGAGGAGCTATGGCAGGAGTCTGGTGGACCTTCTGATACAGTTGCCAGCGGCAGACCACTTATACTGGAAGATGGTTAGGAAAGAGGTCAAGGGTTCCCAAGCACACATCAGCTGTGATGTAGTAATGCAGATGTTACTGAGAGATACGATATGGATCACCTCATGGAGAAGCTGTAAATGTTGGAATGGGTTGAGTATGCAACATATTAATAACAAGAAGGAAATTAAAGAGTTGCAATTAGGGCTTTAGAAAAAGCCAAAGACCTAGAAGTTTTTGTGAATTGTCTTTATGAGCTTTCGCATCCAGGTTTGGTGCCCCATAGGCATATGTCTACGCAGACTGAATGGCCGTGGGAGTGTGGAATTAGGAATTTGCTGAATATCCTCACTGATTCGATGTTGGATGCCAAGTTACTTGGGCTTTTGAAGAAGAAATGGCTGGATGATATTATGCAGAGGTGTAAGCTTTTCAGTCAGATTACAATGACTTATGTCTGTTTATAGACATTTCAGGAGTTGATACTGGATTTCTTTGTCGCAGAGGATATGGGTTAGATCTCATGCAGTCATGAAGGAGGTTTCATCAGTACTGGGAGGAGAAGATTTCTCCACCCAGCAGACGCATTATATGGTGTACTTCAATTCTGCCGAAGATGAAGATCATTATTTACAATTTTGGAATAATAATATTTTTGACTAGGAAGATAGGATGGGCTTCTCATTCCCTGTTTTTGTTGTACCTGGTGGTAAGATAGGTGAATATATCTGTAAGTTATTGATTTACCTATGTCAGGATTGTGAAGAGAAGATTAGGATGGAATTGTCTCCAGTAGGCATTGTGTCGCATGAGGACAGGCGAGGCTATCTACTCCTGCAGTATCTGGTAGTAGAACTATTATAGGCAAAGCACAGGGTAGAACTTATGCCGACCTACTAAGGACCGTGAAGGAGGTGGGGCGTAGTGGAGAGGTCGGTGAGATACTCTCCCTGCGTAAGGGTCGAACGATGACTTTCATGTTAGAGTGAAGGAAATGCTGAGGATTTCTGAACTATGCTGTCTTCTAAGGTGACAGGGCTTCAAGCAGATCTCAAATCTAAAGAGAGTCGATGCGCCATTGTACATGCCAAGGATATATCTGGTGACACATCTGACCAAGAAATCTCCATTGCCTTGTCGCAGATAATTGGTGAAATGGAAGATTTTAAAGTTATATTGGTACGACCCACGTTTGGTGATACTAGGGTCGCGACCCTAATGGAGAAACACATTTAGACTGGATGGGTATGCTGCCAGGCATACATTCGGGAGCCCAAGGACCAGTGTTGTACGTGCTAGGCATAAAAAGTTGTCACGTTGTTTTAAATGCGGCCAACCAGGTCATCGGCGAATGAAATGTAAGGAACAGATGATATGTTCTCTTTGCAGGAAGGAATCTCATAGATCTGGGTGATGTGCTGCTCTGTAAATTTGGACTGGGAGTTGAATGGTTAGGATAGCCTTGGTCAGGAGAGAGCAGTACACTCAGGTGGGCCGTCTGTTTTAAAAGAACTGTGAAGTAAATCAGTTTTGTGATATATTTGCACTTCTCTATTGTACTTTAACCATTGTAACTCTCGCCACTTGAAAGTTATTCCGTCCAAATCTATTTCACTGGCTATTAATATTTTTTTTTAAACAATCCAAAAATTAAAAAAATAATTAAATAGTGTGTGAATAAAATGAGGATAATCAGCTGTTATCTTTAAAAAAAATGTTGGAAGTGCTCCTGTTTTAACCGCATGCGAGAATAAAATGTCACACCTGTAATACTATCAAGCAAAATATTTTCTATCTATCAGGCAAAATAGTTAAATAGGCAAATACTATCTGACAGATTAAATAGTTGTAAAGGCATAAAGCAATTTCACACTGACCCTCTCAACCTGCTATTGGTTCATGCAATTTAGTGTACAGACATTCCTGTGTTAATATCAGGGTTCATCAACACATAGTAGTAATGGTGAAAAAGTGAAATGTGCACAATTATTATTTATAAAATGCCAGAGATGTCAGAATTGGATCTGTGAATAAAATACCAGGCGTCTTTTAATAAGCTCTTTTTCCTTCTGCCTTATCAGAACCTTTTTTTTCTGTTTATATGCTAATGTGGTTTTTTGTGTGCTTTCAAGGTATTTTGCTTCAAGTTTGGCATCAACATTTGAACTTTAAAATGAAACCTTTATCGGTGACATGTATTACCTTTGGAGTTTTTGAATTACAAATTTAACTTTTTAAATTTTCTTTAATAAATGCTGGTTTCTGATCCTTTTCACAATATAGGCTGTGCATTACCAAAAGGATCAAATAAAGTCAGTCAACATTTTATTGTACGTTTGCCTATTCTAATGGCCGTCATAAGCTGGGAATGAATTCGTCTGATTTTTAAATCATTTAATTTTTTGTTGCTGACCCTATTAGCACTTTCCTCTTCTGTCACACCGACTCACTCCTGATGTACTTGACAATTTATTTTTTAATGACAGTTGTATATATTTACCATGTTACCAAAGTTCTCGTGAAACAGTCTTTGCAAACTTTCTTCTTTCTTCCTTTAATACTGAAAAATGCTCTTGCATTATGTTTTGTGTCTTAAGAGTGTCAAATTTTCTTTCTCTTAAGCCATGAAATTGGTACTATTTAAAAATTACTGACTTAAAAGAATCACCATAGGATATTTTAAAAAAGTGTAGTATTCTGCTTGTATCTTTTAAGAGGTAAACATTTTCTTTCTTAGACATCTGTGTAAAATAAGTGTAAGTTCCCAGTATGTATTGATTTTTTATGTTCTGTATGTACTTTCTGTAACCATTTTTTGAATTAGTCTTGCTTTTTGTTTATTGATTCAGTAACAACTACATTTTCATTTCCTAACATATTTATATGATTACCTACTACTATGGTAAGATATTTTCTTCTAGGACAGATTTTTCTTTTATTTTTCTTGACTATATTCAAACCATAGTGAATACTTTATCTGTTATTTTCTTGGTAGTAACATCTCATCTTTGTCATAGCCACCTGATATGACTAATATTTCAAATAATTTTCTGCGTTACATTCAGAAGGCCATGTTCTGTATCACTTGTGGACAAAGTCTGTACAGGTGCAATTCATTTGTATTTAGCAACAGTATTGTTATATTTATTATAGTTTTCATTTTCTAGGCCTGTTGATAAATAAAATGACGTACTGTAGTCATTTAATTACAGGTTTTGTTTAGTTTACAAGTTTGTTATTGTATTGAGGTGTGTAAACAGTCCATTTAAATTATCATACATGTTATTATCTCTGTTTAATGTTATTAATATTTATTTATATATTGTTATTTAAATATGTAGCCATTAATGATGTAGATATTACATAATGATCTATCAGTTAAGTAAAAATTACTTTGAATGAAATGTACTCAAAACTTGGAATAACAGAAGTGACTAAGTATCAGTAAAACAAATTCCTATAGATCATATAATCAAATAAAAATAATATTAAAGTATACAATATGCAAATGATTTCATTATCACATTAAAATGAGCTGAATTTCAAACATATTGCAGAGTGAAAAAAATCTTTCATTAGTAGCATTTACATAAATGTACAAAAAGTATTTAATATCAGTTATGAATTTAAGAAACATAACTTGAAAAAAGTAAAAAAGTTGTTTGGTTACTTATACAAAAAATCTGATGTGGACAAAGTGACTTCCTTGTAAGCCTATTAAATTACATATACACTTTTTTTTTTTTAAAGATAAAAAGTACATAAAATTTTATTTCATGAATAACTTGTGTATTTTTTATTGTTATTGAATTATTATTTATCATACTTTTTTTTTGCATAGGTAAATAATTATTAATAAATCAATATATTTCTAAATTTAAAAAAAAAATACTCTTGTAAGATCCAAATATTTCATTAATTAAAATTTTATTTGGCTATTATTCTGGAATCAGTGAAAACAAGTACCACTTACAATATGTTGTTGTAAAGTTCTCAATGAGGGGCTTACTATTACAGTTAAGAAAAAGTAAAAAATCAAAATTTTTTTTGAATTTGGGCTTTTTTGGACACTTATGGTTCAGTTGATTGTAACCAAAAGTGGAGGTGGTGCACAACTAGATCTTATAACAGTCCAAAGTAGTAGAAAAACAAGTTAACAGTTTTACTAAAGCAAAAATTTATTGTAAAGTAATTTATGTACATATTAAAATAGCTACTGGGTTGCTTCACTTCTAGTTTCTAACTTGACATCACCAGCACCAATTTCTTTAATTAGAGCAGCTTTTTCTCTGAAGAAATCTCTAAACCACCATATATGATCAAGTTTTTCATTAACTGTCAACCAAGGGTTCTTTGACAAACCAACGCAAACTAATTCCATAAAATGTCTAATTGGACCCGTACTAGGGCACCATCCTTCTAAATGTTTTTCAAGATGTACATGTTCTGAGAAATAAACTTTCTTTTCTTCTTCTAAACCTAAAAAACAAAAGAGAATATATAGCAAAGACACTAAAGAAACATCATATATTAAATAGATAACATTTAAAAGTGGCTAATTAAAATAAAGACTAACCTGCACTGAATGGGTGCAACTAAACACAGATGTTATTCCCAAAAAAAAAAAAAAGTTTATAAGTAACTAACATTTTTTTATTTTTACAAAATCTGAGTATATTAAATTTTAGATTTAAAAACTTGTGAAATATATTAAACAATCATAATAAATAATTATTTTTAGAAAATTAACAATCAAAATTTTATTTACAAAATATATTTCAACAATTCTATTCTGTTTGTGAATTTATGGTATTTAATAAATTAATAATAAAATATTTTATTAAAGAATGAATAAATAATTAAGTAATAGTCAATGTAATACTTATTATTGATAATACATATCAAAACAACAAAAGCTGTAGATATCTCAAAGCATATTCAAGGGAAAGGAAATTTACTTGATAAAAAATATCATGGGAATTACTTTGTTTTTTCACTTTATTAATTTGAATTATTTAACCCTAGAAATGATAAACATTGGTATTTTGATAGCATAATCCAATCCTTAAGTGATGGCGTTGAACTGGTTGACGTATATAAAATTTGATAAATTATTTGGATAGCGATCCTATCCTATCGATGTGTACAACCAATTGATAGAGAACACTTCTGAACCTAAATTTCTGTTATTAGTTTACTTGGTTAAGTTGCCTATTCTATTCATAATGCTTTCATAATCATGTAATGTTTTATTTACGTGTTCGTAGATCATTGTCCTGTGAAACAGTTTCATTTTTTAGCATTTTCTTTATTTTATTAATTTATTTTAAGTATATTTTCATTTATATGATGTCTAGTGACCAGTGTTCACCTAGTAAAATTAAAGAATTATTAAATTCGAGTGTATTATTGGATTTTGGTGACATTTCAACCGAAGATGGTGACAATAATGTTATAGTTTTGACCATGATGTAACTTCTATCCACAAAAGTAACAATGATGTTTCTTCTGAAGATGAGAATAATGGTTGATGATCTAATTCCATCGGTAAGAGTTTATCCACCTGAGCCTAGTATAGTCATTACCAAGGAATTAAAAAATAAGAATTCCCAACATTCAAAACTGTCCTGCTAGCAATAGCAATCCAATTGAATATTTTTACTTAATTTTTTACAAATGTTATTTGGAATTTGTTGGTAAATGAGACGAATAAATATGTAGCAAAACATAAAAAATAAGTAGGCTACAAACAGAAATAACACGGAAATCTGTTTACCTGATGTCATTCTGAGGACAAGAAGATCTCCTGTGGAGACGACATGAGGCAGTCAAACATGAGGTTATTAATAGATATAATCTATCAATGGGTAGCGTTGATAATAGTGATAAGTCTATTTATCATGTGTGTTGCAGCAGGCGCCTACCAAAAGATATTGGAAAAAAAATTTCCCCAACTTTTTTTTAGTATTGTGTCTATTGAATACTTACATGTTACATGAAAGAAACTGACAAGCCATTGAATTACAGGGATTTTATAGTTAGTACAGTTGGTGTATTAGTAGATTATTGCAACTATCCAACTATTTCAGTTGGATGGAGACAATTAGCACAAGATGATGTCCAACATTTGCTTCCCCACCTTCCTGACCATCAAGAGTGATTATATGCAGTTTATGACCATATAAAAAAACGAGGATGCAGCTCATATTGGTGTCCAAGATGTAATTTTGGGGTTCATGCTGGATGTTATCATAAACATGAACACTTCTGGTGACCAAGAAAATGAGGGAGAAAGAGGAAAACTTCTGGAAGTGATTCAAATTTCCCCACTGTAAATATATTAACAAAAACAGTAATAAAAAATTTATTACTTTGAATTTTTATATTTTTAAGAATCTATAGAAAATTGGAGTACTTTTGTATATCTTGGATTTTCTGTACAGTTTTTTTTGTGACAATTAGAATTTGTAAAAATTTAAAATAAAATTGAGAATTTTTTAAAAATTTTCAGTGGAGTACTCTCCACTAAAGAAGAGAATAAAGGTAAATAATTTTCACAAATATGTACGTGTTTTTTTTTAGAATTTTCTGTTTAAATTGATATATAAATTATAGTTATTTTTATTTATCATATTACTGTAATATTTTTAAAAAACATCTGTAGATAGCTTGAAAATGCTTATTATCACATGTATGGTTAAGAGCTAAATTTAATGAGCTTATCTGTTAAGAAAACAGAATCAGCTAATATTTCTACATTTATTCTTGTTGCCAAACTTTTTCCTTAATATTTCTATTATTGTGTAAAATACATTAAATATATTTATTGATAACATCCATCCTATTTAATTACATATAAAATAGTCTACTTACTTCCTAAATGTACCTAACCAACTTCAAATAGAATTCTATAATAATGTTCAATTTTTTTAATTGGTAAATTAAAGATATTTTTAATTACCTTGTTCGTTATCAATTGGAAAATGCCATAAAATTCCCTTTTCAGTCCACAATATCATTTGTTCATAAATATTTGTAGGTGGCTGCATTACTGCTAATTTAAGTTCTCTATTAAAACACCGTTCCAATATCTCAAGTTTTATTTCATCATCCTTCTGAATATTTATCTCATTAAAAATATCTAGCCTTTCAGCACCAAACAAATTTACTCTTTCTGCAATTCTGAAATAACAGTACATACATTTTTTTTTTTTTTTTTTTTACTAAACAAATATCTATATTAGTCAAATGTATTACCTAAACACAGGATATCCATTAAATTAAACAAGCTTTTGACCTGCATAATTTAATAGTTAATGGATAAATCTTAATAAAACAAACTTTGAAAGATTAGGTAACATGAAGATGAACAGCAGAGAGAGAATTATAAGTGATGAGAGAAAGACATGGTACATCAAATTGATCAGTATGATATGATATGGTTGCTTTGTAGAGACATTATTCTAATTTAAAGGAATTAATTAAGACAGTGAGTAAAAAACATTAACATAACTCCATATTTAAAAATAACATACCATCTCTTATACAAATTAGAAGGTGGTTAGTTCGATTTGCCCAAATTTTTGTACTAAAAGATATTTTGATGCTACAAATTTTTGTACTAAAAGATATTAATACTTAGAACGTAGGCACTGTTAGTCAATTATTGGTCTAGGCATGTAATTAGTTGTAAGTAATGTCCAAATTAAAAGTCCACGCACTGATTCATTTTCTGAGGGCGAGAGGGAATAAATCTAACAAAATCGTCACTACTTGAGTAAGTTATTGTTTTCAGATTTTCTTGCCAGGCAAAAACAAAATGGTATGCGATTATTGAAAATGATACACAAATATAGAATATTAACAGTGGAGAAAGCCTCAATTTCATTAACTTATGACAACAATGAAGGTAAATTATAGCTCGCAAATAGGTAAAAATCACACTGGATGAAAGTGCAGTTAAATTGAATATTTTCCATGAAATAATGCACATTATCTCTGAACATGATTGTCAAAAAATTAGTGCCTAATAAGCATCTTGTTTACATTTATAAAACACAAGGAGAAACAATTTTTAACAACTTACATTTTTGGTTCATTATGAGAAGGAAGATAATGAATTTTTGAATAAAACTGTAACCAGAAAAGAGTATTTGGTGGTCATCATTTTTCATCAGAAATTAGAGTTCATTTTAGTGGAAACATTCCCACTTCCTACTTCCAAAAAGGTGATGCTGACCTTTTTGTTTAATAAAGAGAAAGTATGTGCTGAATTTATGCCAAAGAGCTACACAATTATGTAGTCATAGAATGAAATCTTAGAGAGAGTGGCAAACAAAGATGATTGCAAATTGATGTCTGCCTGCCTGGCAATATAATACCTCATTCATATGCATCATGAAATTTTTTTTTGGGTAAAAATACTTTTGCATTATTACTACCCGGAAATGATATATTCTTTGTAATAAATAAAAATATATCGCATTATACATCTCAAAGTAATACAATAAACATATGCTTTACATAATTGAACAGCTGAAACTTACTACAGTAATTTAAATACTTAAATGTAAACAGACGGCCCTAAGAAACCATAAAACTAAAGATAGCAACATTTCATTGTTCTCTAAAATTGTTCATATATTAGGCCCTAAGTTAAGGACTTCCTGAAAAGATTCAAGTGGGAAACCCTCCTTATAATATTGACCTTGCACTGCGTGTTTCCATATGATTCGTCCCATGAAAAAGAGATAAGCAGCAATATCAGTCTTATGGAGAAAAATGCAAAACAAGACATGGAAATAGTTAGCATGTAGAACAGGAATCTTTCAAGAAAGAATGGAAAAATTATTTTTGTGATAAATGATTAGGTAAAACTTGATGATCATGTAAAATAGTAAATCTTCAAATGTAATTTTTGGTAAATAATTTACTGATTATTCTGTTTTTTACATGATAGTGCAGCTAACACTTTGGCAATCCTTATAATTGTCAGTACCTGTCTCCTCTGTTCTATCTCCTTGGCCAAAAAACACAATTTTATAAAACTTTGAAGTTTGCTCTTTTTTTTTAACCTCCAGAACCACCATTAAGGTATATCTTCAGAGGATGAGATGAATGAATTGTAATGTATGTGAAAAATGCCATGCCTGACCGGGACTCGAACCCGGGACATCCGGATGAAAGGCCGAGATGCTACCACTCGCGCCACGGGGGCCGGCAAGGTATTTGCCCTTGACTCAAAACAAGAAAACTATTGACTATACTGAAATTATTTTTGCTTTATCAGTTTATTTTACTGCATGCATAATGGGAATCCAGTATTGATGGCACTTGAACAGTTTTGTAACTTTCCGAACATTTCTATATTCTATGTTGTCTGAAATATTTTTGGACAGCATGGACATAATGCTTCGTGCTGTAATGAAGTAATTCTATAGATGAATTAATCTCATACATCATACAATGATTATGAGTAGTCCCATATGATTTTGATTTTAAATAAATGTCATCAAATATCATGCACTGGTGCTCCACAATGAACTTTGTTTGCTACATACACTAATGGCTGTCTACCTGAAATTTTCTATCACTGGCTTATATTTTTGCACTATATTTGGCTTTTATTTTTCAATAAATAAATGTTTTGTAAAAATAATATCCCATTTATATTTGATTTACCCTCATATTATAAAATAATGTATGTCATAGTTGTTGATACATGTTTATGCTATAAAGTAGTCGTCAGATACTATAGAAATAGGAAACCCATAGACAATCATTAAAAATTTTTATTAATGATTAATGATAGTTTCCTTCATCATCAGTTGCATATAAATTTTTAAAAGAAATTAAGATAACCGTACAAGGAATAAAAGTATATTTGTGGAAATAAGTATGGCAAGTAAT
>JAAAKQ030022653.1:0-17653 GCA_010016005.3 Zanna intricata
CACATTCATACACATCATCCTCATTCATCCTCTGAAGTAATACCTTACGGTAGTTCCGGAGGCTAAACAGATAAAGGTTATTCCAAATGTCTATGTGTAATAGTTTTGGTGAAATTTTAGTCAAGCGTTCCATTAAAAAAAAAAAATTGTTGAACCATCTGATTAAATATTAATTGAAAATGATAATTTAAAATAGTATGATTTTTTAATTTTTAAACAAAAAAGTAATGTAGTGTATACAACAGATTTTTCCAATAAAAAAATAATCTTAAGCTAAGCCACATGGAAATCTATAATGGTCACACTATGATCATTATAGATTGCGACTTTCTTCACTAAACAACAAAAGATCTACGAAATCATTCCTTGTGATGAAAAATAAAATGAACAAACACCAAAATAGAGTCGATTTATTTTTCTTGAAGTTGGAATAATAACTATAATAAATTTATTAAAAATGAAATTAGTTCAATAATAAAAAAATAAATAAATGAATAAAACTTGGAAATTTATATAGCTGACGACTGAAAAATATTTTCTTTAAAACAAGATGTGGCTAAATGCACTTTTATCTTAAAATTGTAGCTATTAAAAACCTTTTATTTAATATCTGTTTTAACGTTGGCTATTTAAAACATTTTAATAGCTCTGGTAAAGAAGCACTCTCCTCGTCTTCATGTCGCTTCGTATACGACATGTAAATCAACATATTTTATTTCAATAAATAAACCCGGGAAGTATATTTTATAGTTACACGATTTATATACACGTTTATTTCCAAGTTTACATTACCACTAAAATAAAACTGAAGAATAAAGTTAAAAAAAACAACACAAAATTAAATTAAATCGGGGAAAAAATGAAAAAAGATAAATATAACTCCAATAAGCTACATGTATCTTGCAGATAAGCGAAGCGGTTGAGGTAGCTGGGGAAGGGGAGGAACAACGAAATAGAAAATGACAAGCTTTCTCAAGAGTCAATCTTGAAATTCCATTCTGATAAACAATATTTCGCATCGTACAAGGGGAAATCCATTTGCCAACAATGCAGAATGCTTGAGCTCCGAGTGCTTTATACTTTCTATACATTATTATATTATATAAATAAAATGAAGCAGAATCAGCAGTGTAGGAAATATTTTCCTTTCTATCCGAAGTAATTTTTTGTATTGTATTCCATTACTTTTTATAAGACGAATTGTTGAAAAAAGAAGGTACAGTACCGCATCTAGCATAATAGCCAACGAAATTGGATTCTCAGAACTCACCCGAGTCAAGAAAGTTCCAATAAGTATCAAGAGTACTCGAGTCCCCTTTCTCAATGAGACTCCCTTTTCTACTTACAGATATGGCTGTATCCCACCCTTCCTTTCTCAACGAATCATCCAAAAACAAACTTTCATCGAATCCACTATAAAACTCACGTAGACATTCGTGAGCACATCTATATTGTTAGAAAACCAGTAGAACTATTTAATTAACAGAAGGAAAAACTAATTACTTATAAAAAAAGTTACTTATTATTTTTTAACCGAGAAGTTTCTCTTTTCGACCTGTATGTTTTATTTTATGTATGTACAAACCTCTTTACCAAATCAACCAATTTAAATGAATTTTTTTTTTTTTTTTTTTTTTTATAAAGTAACGCGGTCCTCTTCTAAGTTCTTTCTAGTATTACCAAAGTGAAGAATTTTTTAAACGAAAAATTATTTGTTATTTAAAAATAATGAAAAGTTATTTGAAGATTTTTTTTTCTACTTCATTTTTTAATATTGAAATATTATAACAAAATTATACTAATCTACGTCATTGTGATATTTAAATAGTTTTCATCCAAAAATTCCAGATAGACCTTAGAAAACTTTCGTGGAATACATACTCCCGCATCATTCCGGAAACCCCTTTACATTATAAAAGAGCGGGAATCAATAGTTGTAGTCAATGACCCGGCGGAAATCGGTAGCCATGAAAAGATACTGTACCTAACCGGGAATCGAAAGCGGGACCTCTGCACAAGAATGCCGAAACGTTACCTACTCGGTCACGGGAGTCGGCAGTTCTTAGCTATTATTACGTGATATTTTTACATCGTTTTTTAACGACGTATTATAATCGCGAAAAAATTTCGTTTTCCAGATTTAAACGGAAATATCCATTTTTACCATCCCGGAATCCATTGGTTTCGGCGTGATGTATGTACGTACGTACGTATCTCGTATAACTCAAAAACTATTAGCCGTAGGATGTTGAAATTGTACATCCTTTGACTGAACAGGTCAAAAGTTTCAAAAAAACCCAAAATCCCTAAAAATATGGATTTTGGATTTCTTAATTACGGTAATAAGCCCTCATTGAGAGCTTTTCAACGTAGTGATACTTATTTTCATTGATTCCAGACTAATAGCCAAATAAAATTTTAATTAATGAAAGGTATGGATCTTACTTGAGAAGACACATCGAATCAGACTTGATCTTTTTTTTTTAATTTTTTTTTAATCTAAATATATCTATTTATTAATGATTAATCTGTGATTGTAAAAAAAAAATTACGATAAATAATAATTTAATAATAACAATAAAAAGAATGTAAAAATATGTAAAATTTCATTTCATTAATAATGAAATAAAATTTTATGTACTTTTCATTTTAAAGAAATGTGTATATGAAATTTAATAGGCGTACAAGGAAGTCATTTTGTATCTACATTAAATTTTTTTTGTATAGCGAGTGTTAGTGATTTCATATTAAACTTTTTCTTGTAAGTTACTGAAAGATTTTTCAATTAAAAAAAATTACGTTTTGTATAAAAACGATTTGCAGATTTTTTTTATTCTTTTGTAATCATCATAGCTTGTTATTTGAAAATTAATTTGTAATTAATTACAGATTAAAAATTTGCTAATTGGTTTGTAATTAATTACAAATTAATTGGCATTATATCTGATGTACAGAATGATATTCACAATATTTTCATCTGGAAATTTTTGGAAATCGGTAGAAAAAATTAATGTAAATGCCATTAGATATTACAAAGATTTAGCCTGTTTGTGTCTTAGCACAAGTAGTCCTTCACATCATTTTTTTATTTTTCTTACTCTGACCAAGATACAGATTTCTCGTATTCTTGCAAACGGACTTTTCTAAACGGCCGTCGTTTTTAGTTGACCTATTCATATTTTAAATAAAAAAGCAGAATAAAACCTACTTTTAAAAACCGCTCTAAAAAGAATAAACAAAAAATAATACTCTTGTAAGATTCAAATTTCAGTAATTGAAATTTTATTTGGTATAACTCTTGAACCAATGAAAATAAGTACCACTTATGATTATCGTTGAACTTATCTTTATCGTTGAAAAGATTTCAATGGGGGCTTATTATTACATTAAGAAAAAGTACAAAATCTAAATATTTTTGAATTTCAAGCTTATTAGGATACTTTTGGTCCAGTCGATTGCAATAAAAGAGTGAGGTGCACAACTAGATGTTAGAACAGTTGTAAATTCAAAATTTCAATATCCTCCGGCTAATCGTTTTTGAGTTATGCGATATACGTACATACGTACAGACGTCACGCCGAAACTAATCAGAATGAATTCAATGATGGTCAATAGGGATATTTCCGTTGAAATCTGAAAACCGAAATTTTTCGTGATCACAATAATTCCTTTACTTCGTACAAGGAAGTAAAAAGGGCAGAACCATCGAAATTAAATTATTTGGTGAAGAACTAAATCTTTATCAAC
Source organism: Zanna intricata (assembly GCA_010016005.3). Lineage (NCBI taxonomy): Eukaryota > Metazoa > Arthropoda > Insecta > Hemiptera > Fulgoridae > Zanna > Zanna intricata. Next base: position 3,748 of record JAAAKQ030022653.1, read on the forward strand.
GATTTTAATTAATTTAAAAAAATGCCCTCATTGGGAACTAATTTCTATATATATAAGCTTACTTATAGAGTTATTTTGTTTTTTTTTTCTAAAAAGCCACCCCATTTTCACCCCCATAGTCCAAAACACGTTCTCGCATCCACAAGAAAGTGAAATATATATATATGTTTATATAAACTTTTAAACTGACTGTGGTTTTGGAGTCTGGGGATGTGAATGCGAAGATATGTCATTATTTTTGTACAATAGTAAAAGATAACTGCAATAAGTAAGATAGTTTTAAGAAATTTTCATAAATTTTGCCGAGCTTAATTTATAATTACGACGAAGAGATATGAATTTATAAATAAATATCAGTAAAGAGGTCACTATAAAAAAATACAATACAATGTCTGCTGTTTATAATTTAATTTTTGGATTACGTTGCTAGCGGTTAGCAGCTTTTTAAAGTAATTTTAATGTAAAACACGTTCACAGATATATATATATATATAAACAAGTCAGTTCCAAGACAGTTGTTGAATACGTGCGTGTTTTTTTGAAACGGGTCCGTATAATACATCCGGAAACTGGGACAAGAGACATATAGTATACACACAAACTTATCCCGTCTACGGATGTGTTCCACGCCAATTTTATTGCAACTACTAATCTTTGGTCTGATGATGTAAGCCTGTAAATTTATGTTTATTAAAAAAATTATCTCTGTAAAAACAAATTAAGGAAAAAATATTTTGTGAGTTTTATCAATTAAAAAATATACCGGGAACTTTCCAAACAATTACTCTTTTTTTTTTTTATAAATATTTAAAAAGTTGTATTATTTCATTCAACCGGTCGATATAGCGGTTATGTAACTAGTCTTGGATTCGATTCCCACCAATACTGCCATAATTATCTAGCCAACTATTCATCCCATTTTTCAATAAGTTCAAAAAATATCTGAATTTAAAACAATAATAATTTTAAAAAATATATACATCTGTTAAAAATTAACCAAATAAATCCAAACTACGGTTAAAATTTGCATTAAAATACGTTAAATTATGATTTAAGTCGACAACAGTCTAACGAAAAAGTTAATAAATTATTTTCATGAAAAAAGCAATCGTTAACAATATTTCTGTTAAATTAATATTATTTTTTTTATTTCTAAGAAGACAAATATTTTGTTTTTTTCTAATTTTAAAGAAACTCACTTGATGAGGTTCTCTGGATAAAAAATAGATCTAAATTACCTACAAACTAATTTTTTCAATTTAATAATTAGTCTTACATAATCAGGAAGTTCATAATCATAATCAATAATCAAGTTCATAAGTTACATAATCAGGGTGTTTTTAATGCGAAAAGGCCAACTTAGGACCACGGAAGTATCACTTATCTCTAGCTTTTTTCTCTCTTTCCTTACAATTCTCACTTTTTCGGCACGGTTTTGTTTTTGTGCCACAAAAACACTATTTGATAGATTGCAACTTACACATTTTGACTAGTTTCGGTATGAAGTCTGTATGTATTATACGTACTCAAAAACGATTATCCGTTGGATGATGACAATTTTTAATTTAGAACTGTTTTAAAATCTAGTTGTGCTCCTCCCCTTTTGATTGCAATCGACAGAACCAAAAGGGTCCAGAAAACTCCTAAATCCAAATGGATTTGGAGTTTGGACTTTCTCTTACTGCAGTATCTCTTGCTTTCTTTCTCTTACTCAACTTTTACTGACTTGAATTTTTATTATTTTTTCTTTAAATAAAGCTTTATTAAAACGAAAACATTTTTAGGACTCATCAAAGAGATACAGATTATTTCTGTAATTAATAATAGGTCAGTTGTAATCTTTTTTTTTTTTTTTATTATTATTTTATATTAATTAAACCAATCGACTTATTTTAATTATATTTTTGTAAATGAAACTTTATCTGCGGGGAAATACTTACCCATTATTTATTAGAATCAGAGTCCTTTTATCATCATGATTTATTAGAATCGTACCTCCTTTAGTAGGAACACAATTTTTTTATCCAAATATCCGGTATTGTGATTTAATGTGTTTTTAGTTACATTCGATAATATGTACCTAAGACACAAAACAAAACGAAAACTCGATTTATGATAATTTGAATACTAGATCGTGGATACATGTGTCCTTTGGTGGTTTGGTTTCAATTAGCCACACAAATCAGGAACGGTCGACCTGAGACTGTACAAGACTGCACATCATTTACATTCATACACAATCCTCTTATTCATCCTTTGAAGTAATACCTTATTGTGATTCTGGAGGCTAAACAGATAAAGAAAGAAAAGATGTTAACTTACTAGTTTCACAAATCTTGATAGAATGTTTTATTTTGAATTATTTCTTTTTTTTTATAAATAAATGAATATAGTAGTTTTCAATTTTATCGCTTGAGGAAAGATTGACATTTACGTTCTACAAATAATATAGTTTAGAAACATTTTTGCAAGTTTTTTAACAATAACAGTGAACTCGGATTGTGATCGAAGAACAACATAAAATCATTTCCTAAACCAAATTTTTCTCCTTTCTGATAAGGGTAAGACTTTATAACATATATTACTGACAAAAGATTATGGAAATATGTTAAAATCTCGTAAATCTCTTTTACAACTATCTAACTGTTGTATGTGATCTTACTTGAAGTACAAATCTCTTCCGAATGTAATTTATCCGTTCCACGGAATAGTAAACATTCACGCCAGACTTATTAAGAAAAATAAGCAGTGGAGGGGTTTATCGTTTCCTTCTTCCCTAAGTCGAGTGTGTTTTTCTTTTTCATTTACGAATTAGGTATTATGTCTGTTCCAGCTTCTTTCTCTTTATGGGAGGTGCATAACTAGATGTTGCAACAGTCCTAAAACCAAAATCTTTACATCATACAGCTAATCGTTATTGAGTTATGCGAGATACGTACGTAATGACGTAAGTGACCAAAACTAATCAAAATGGATTCAGGGACGATCAAAATAGTTACTTCTGTTGAAATCTGAAAATCGGAATTTTTCGTGATTACTCTACTTCCTTGTACTAAGTTCAGGAATCGCAAATTAAAAAGCCTATCTCCATATTGCAACAGCTACATTTATACCATCAGGGCCATAAGCTTTTTTATTCTCTCTCATTTTCTGTTCAGCCTCTGGTACCTTCATAAGGTATTACTTCAGAGGATGAATGAGAATGATTCTATAAATGTAAATTTAGTTTACATTCGAAGTTTAGTCTACATTAAAGTGTGTTGTATAATCTCAGGTCTACCACTCCTGAGAAGTGTTGTTAATTGAAACCCAACCACCAAAGACCACCGGTATTCACGATCTAGTCTTCAAATCTATATAAAAGTAACTAACTTTACTAGGATTAAATCTACTAGGACTTTAACTTTATTAGGATTTGAATCTTAAAACTCTTGACTTCGAAATCAGCTGATTTACGTTGACTAGTTAACCACTAAACCAGCTTGGTGGACTTCTCAGCAGTAGCCTGCTTCGTCGTCATTCCAGAATTTTTAAAACCTTTATAACAACCAAAATTGTTCCATTTTTATAACAATCTTATATCAGACCCAAATTGATGAGTATCCCACAGTACTGCCAACGAGTGTTTTAATAGATATGGAGTGGCAGAGCATAACACATGAACTAAAGAAAGTCATCCTAGGAGCTTTACGTACTACGCGCTCAGTGACACAAAGAAAGATCGGTCGGTCATATTACTGAGTATTAGTAAGCAAAACTCTCCGAAATGCAGGTGGTATTCTGTCCTACAAGTGACAACTGTGCTTAATTCACTCAGGAGTGGGTTGTACGGCCAACACCATTACAGTTAGCGAAAGCAATACTTTGTTACTCATACCTCAAATAGTTCACTTGCATCATAGTAATAATAAAAAAACTCATAGCTATTGTCATAATAATAAATTGATGTATTAAGTTTTATGGAAGATAATTCATTATGTAAACTATTTCTTCTTAACAGGGAAATTTCTTCTAGATTTCCAATTTAAAAAAAAAAAAAAAAAAAAAAAAAGATTATACTCGTAAAAATACAGTTAAACATTTCCTCAACAAATACAGTAACTAAACTGAAACTGTAATTCATTTACTACAACATGCCAAATATTATTCATCAAATAATATTGAATTATTTCTCAAAATTAGTTCCAGTTCATTTAAAAAAGTGGTGCAAATAAATTTCTTTCTTTTTTATAGTGGATATTCTTTTTATTTTTCATTTTAAATGTACTGTATACAGTTGTCAATTGTACAATAGTTTTTTTATGTATTTATTAATAATAATAATTCCGCTGGCTAAATTTTGGTGTTTTAAGTTAACATCGAAGCAGTTTGCGGTTGCTGGTCATTCGAAGTGTTTATTTTGCTTTACATCCGATTCAGCGAAAAGGATTCTGTATGGAAATAAATAATGATAATAAACTTGACTGTATTAGAGCGCAAGCGGTTGCCCGCTTATAATTAATAGCAGGTAATTGGAAGGGGGCTTGTAATAAGCCCCAGTACAGTCTGCTACCTGTCCAAAGCGTAGTACTGACTGGTATAGTCGAATCCAAAACCATAATCAATAAATTGTGTTGTTTTCATTCTTAAAATGTGAAAATGTATTTAATTATCTTTCATACCGTTAAATTACGTACACTACATGTACATTTAATTCTTATAATTATGCTATAAAAAAGTTTTTTTTGCGGATCAGACATGACTTATTTTCAAAAATAAACAACTGCCTGCTGTAATATAAAACAATTCTTATTTTTTACAGTGTACGAGTATATTTAAAATTATTATTGATATTTATCGATTAACTTGGAAAGGCAGAAATTACTTACATTTTTACTTCCTTGTACTTAAATAGGAAGTATTGTAATCGCAAAAAATTCGGTTTTCAGATTTCAAGGGAAATATCCATTCTGTCCACTCATGAATCCATTTTGACTTGTTTCGGCGAGACGTCTGTACGTATGTACGTATCTCGCTTAAAAAATAATTAGCTGTAAATTATGGTGTTTAAATTTTGGATTTAGGACTGGTGCAACATCTAGTTCTAGAACTCCTTTTTGATTGCAATCAACAGAACCAAAAATTTCCACAAAAAAAACCAAAATCTATAGAATTTTTTTTTTTAAACTTTTTCTTAACTGCAGTTAATTGAGTTAGTTAAATTCATTGAGAACTTTTCAACGATATATAATAAGTAGTACTTATTTCGATGGTTCCAGAGACACAGCCAAATAAAATTTTAATTAATGAAATACTTGGATCAAGGGAAGGCACATCGGTTCGAGTCAGACTTCATCTCCTATTTTTTTTAACCTATTTTTTCTTTTAACTCTTTTTTAATTTATGTACATTGATTTATTAATAATTATTATCCAGTGACTGTAAAAAAAATGTTTACAATAAATAATAATTCAATAATAAGAAGTTATTTTTAGTGAAATAAAATTTTATGTACTTTTAAAAGTATTTATATGTAATGTAATAGGTATTGTTACTCGTACATGTATATGTAATAGATTTGGTGAAACAACTGATTATTTAATTTTAACCGAAGATTATAATTTAAAATCGTATTATTTTTGGATTATCTAATTTAATTTTATTTTGTTTACTTAAAGTTAACTACAGAGTGAATGAAAAATAGACCCTCACAAGAACAACATTTACACTGAGGCATACATGACCAGTCTTTTTTATAAATTGCAACAAATTCTTATTTCTTAGTTCATTACTTTTAATACTTCTACGTCTAATATTGATGGATAATATTCTCCCTAAGTCGGAGATGATCATATCGTTTATTTGTTTTTGTTATTAATCATTTAAACGCTCTTTCGTTTGATATAATTTTTAATTATTTTGATCTTAATTTTTGTACACGTTCTTGGTTTACTTAATTTTTTTTATTCTTTCTTTGGTTTTAACATTTTTTTCCTCTTTATATTTATCATCTTTTCACTTTCAAATGAAATAAGTTTAAATGAAGTGCAGCAAAAAGAAGTGTATATGTTATATGTAATTTAATAGGCGTACAAGGAAGTCACTTAGTGTTCACATCAGATTTTTTTTGTAAGTAATTAACTAAATATTTTTTTCTAAAGTAAATACATAAACCTTAAAAAATCTATTTAAAAAAAATTTAGATGTTTAAATTTCGACTATTAAAATTAAGTAACCAGAATATTTTTTCTTTTTTACCTCCGGAACCACCGTTAGGTATTACATCACAGGATGAGATGAATGATTTGTAGCGCGTTTAAAATGCCATGCCTGACCAGGATTCGAACGCGGGACCTCCGGATGAAAGGTAGAAGTCGACAAGTAACCAGATTAAAAGGATTTACTTAACTCTTAATTTAGTACCAATTTTTATAACTTCTAAGCAGTTTATTTGATTTTAAATTTCTTGTCTTACTTTTTCTTCATTTATGGATAGGCTTACAAAAATATGATACCGGTATGAAAAATCTGATCCAAAGTGACACAAAGGCAAGGAACTTACGTTTTGGTAAAATAAGAAAAAAAATTTTTTTTAATTAAATTTTTTTTTTTAAACGAAAAGTATCTATCGCTGCTTGATCAGGTTACTGAAAGATTGACAATTGAAAATGTTTATATAATTTTAATTTATTGGTTTAGAAACATAAGTAAAACAACACAAAATAATAATAATGACAATGGTAATAATGATAGTAAATAACAATAACAAAAAACAAATAAAAATAGTATTCATAACCACAATAATAATCAGAATAATAAAAATAAGGTATTAAAAAGTTGGAAAAGTCGTTAGTCTAAATGTGTCGAATTGCATGATGATTATTTTGAAAAATAAAAGTTTCTGAGAAATCGTGTATTTATTCCAGGTTTAGAACTTTCCATACGACCCTCATTCACTAGTATTTAAAAAACATGCTTAATAAATCCATAATATTTAAAAATCTGATATGGACAACGCCTGACTTGCTTGTACTCCTAGTAAATTACATATACAATTTTTTTTTTTTAAATGCAAAGTACTTTATTTCATTAATAGCTTCTGCTTCTTTTCCTTATATATATATATATATATATATTTAATTTTTTTTTTTTTTTTTAATTATTATTTATTGCAAACATTTTTTTTACAATCAGAAGTTAATAATTATTAAAAAATCAATTTATTTAAATTTAAAAAAAGAAACAGTACCGCTTAAGATTATCGTTAAAAAGCTCACAATGAGGGCATATTACTGCAGTTAAAAAAAGTCCAAAATCCAAATTGTTTTTGGATTTTGGGCTTTTTTGGACACTTTTAGTTCAGCCGATTGCAATCAAAAAGGAAGCTATAAAACTAGATGTTACAACAGTGCTAAATCATAATGTCAACATTCTACAGCTAATGTTTTTTAAGTTATGGGACATACGTACAGATGTCACGTCCGTAAAGTAGTTATTTTTATACGGATTTGAATACTAGATCGTGGATACCGGTGTTCTTTGGTGGTTGGATTTCAATTAACAACACTTCTCAAGAGTGGTCGACTTTCGATTGTACAAGACTACACTTCATTTACATTCATACATATCATCCTCAATCATTCTCTGAAGTAATACCTTACGGTAGTTCTGGAGGTTAAACAGAAAAAGAAAGAAAGATTTCACGTCCAAACTAAATAAAAAATAAACTCAAAATAACTAACCCAAAATAAATTCAGGGATGGTCAAAATGGATATTTCCGTTGAAATCTGAAAACTGTAATTTTTCGCCATTACAATACTTCCTTGTACTTCGTTCAAGGAATGAACTAAAAATAACATTAGAACAAACAGGAAATATAAAAAAAGAATTTTGTATAAATAATGAAGAGATTTAAATACTAACGTAGTTATTTTTTTTTAAACCCTACCGCATTTCCAATTACTTAATCGTTTATCTTTTATTTAACTTAAGGTGTTAAAAAAATATTCATATGTAAAATTTAACCTTAATGAATACTAAATAAATTCTCAACCCTATAAATAAAAATATTTTGATAAATTCCAAATAAAATAAAGCGATTTTTTACTGCCGCAATTTTTAGCTTGGCTTCGGTTGTTACATTTTTTAAGGTTTACTCGACCAGAAATCCAATATTGAAAAATTTAAACAGAAATAAATAATAATGTTCGATTCATCTGACTGTGTAAAGAAAAACAAGCGTGCTATTTAACTTATTACAACTTATAACGTGCAAGTTTTGCCGTAAACAGAAATAAAAGCGAGAAATTAGAGGTAACTATTATAAATAAATAAGGAAAAAGAAAATTACAGTTGTTCTAATATTTCTCACGTAACCTCCTTCGCAATTACTTAAAAAGAAAAAAATAAGTATTGAACATAGAAAATATTTTTGTGTAAATTTATACCGGCTTACGAATTTTTGATGCTTTTACATATTGAGGATCTAATAAATTCAAAATACTTATATTTATAAGTATAAAGCATAAGTGTGAAAGATTCTTTGTAATAAAAAACTTTATCGTTAAACCCAGTCTTAAAAAAATTACCATTTTAAACGTAACATTTATTACAGTAATAAACTTCTTTAATAAACACAGGAAACAGTCCTTTAAAATGTTCTTTTATAACTTCTGTGACATAAAAGAATATAAAAAAAAAAATTATGTTTTCCTTTCTTTTTTTCTTTATACGGATAAACGTGTAGATTTATGAAAATTGAGTATCGTAATCCCGACCGAAGTTATAAAGAAGTTCAGTTGTATTAAGAAAAAACGTTAAACACTATTTCTTCATTCTAGAGAAATTATGTACCAAATGAACTTCAATCACGAAAAAATAAGCACATCAACATGATTTTTTCGGAGGTCAGAGGACTGCATACCTGTCTATTTCTCTCCCCCCTCTCACTCTCTCTCTCTCTCTTTTTTTTTATAAAGAGAGAGTGGTAGAAGTCCTGTGATCCATATATATACCATATTGCACATGTACTTCTCATTTAAATATATATATATATATATTTTACTTCTTTGTTCGGAAATATTGTAATCGCGAAAAATTTCGATTTTCAGATTTCAACATAAATATCCATTTTGACAATCCCTAAATCCATTCTGCCTAGTTTCGGCAGGAGAAGTCTGTACGTATCTCGCATAACACAAAAACGATTAGCCGTAGAATGTTGAAATTTTGGAATTACGAAAATTATGCAACAGTACATACGAAAATACAAGAATAATATGATTATAAATTATAATATTCAGTTAACAATCATATGTTTCACCAAATCTATTACACATACACATATGTAATGACGCCAATTAAATTACATAAACACATTTTTAAAAGAACATGAAGTTTTATTTCATTAATAATTTCTGATTTAATTTTCAAATTTTCTATTAATTTTTATTTTATTGTTATTATTGAAATATAATTTATTGTAAACATTTTTTTACAATCACGAGTAAATAGTTATTAATAAATCAGTATACTAAAATTTAAAAAAAAAAGGAAAAAGGAGATCTGATTAGAACTTCCCGTGTGAGATCTAAATATTTCGTTAATTAAAATTTTATTTGTTTATACTCTGTAACCAATGAAAAGAAGTTCCACTTATGACATATCATTAAAAAGCTCTAAAAAGGGGCTTATTATTTCAATTAAGAAAAAGTCCAAAAGCAAAATGTTTTGGGATTTTTTACATTTTGGATACTTTTGCTTCAGTTGATTGCAATCAATAAGGGGTGGTGCACAACTAGATGATACAGCAATCCCAAATCCAAAATTTCAACATCCTACGGCTAATCATTTTTCAGTAATGCGAGATACGTACGTACGTACAAACGTCACGCCGAAACTAGTCAAAACAGATCAGGGGTGGTCAAAACGGATATTTTTGTTGAAAACTAAAAACCGAAATTTTTCGCCAGCACAATACTTCCTTTACTTTGTACAAGTAAGTAAAAATGGTTAATTTCTTATGTCGCCTGTTTCAAACAATTTTTTTATTGTAATACTTATTTAATTTTCGTTTTTTTTTTATATTTTCAAATGACTTATTTCTCAAAATTCATTAATTCACATAATTTCATTTAAAAAATTGGTTATGTAGGTGTGGTTGAAGACAACGAGTGAGATATAAAAGTCATTACTAAAAAACTTAGTCAAAGGTTTGATTAATGATGTATAAATCAGTCCAGTTCAGTCGGTCGGTAGAGTAATGAAGCGCTTTATTATTATGAATGAATAAATTTGACTTTTAATTAATTAGTTCCATTTTTAAATTCTTCTTTAAAAAAATATTATTTATTTCAAAATTTCTCATGCTATCTATTTATTTTTAACACCACTCCTTTCTTTTTACAAAAATTATCCGTAATAATAACATAAAATATCTTTTATATTACATTAAACTATTAAAACAGAATTTGAAAAGGGGTTAAGACGAATAAAAAAATTCTGATGTGGAACATCACATAACTTCCTTTTACCAAAATCCAAACATAATACGATACTAAACTATAATTTTCGATTAATATTAAATAATCATATGTTTGACCAAATCTGTTACATATACACATACGTAATAATTACTAATAAATTACATATACACATTTTCAAAACTAACTAAAATTTTATTTCATTAGTAACTTCTAATTTTTTAATAATTTGTTTTTTTATTGTTATTATTGAATTATTATTTACTTTTTTTCTACAATCACGAGTTAATAGTTATTAATAAATCAGTATGTTTAAATTTAAAAAATGTTAAAAAAAAAATTTTAAGAAAGTTAAAAAAAAAAGAAGATCCGATTAGATGTGCCTTCTGTTATGAAATCTAAATATTTCATTAATTAAAATTTTATTTGGCTATAACTCTGCAACCAATTTAAATAAATTCCACTTATTATATATTGTTGAACATCTCTCAATAAGGACTTATTATTTCAATTAAGAAAAAGTCCATAATCAAAATTTTTTAGGATTTTGGGCCTTCGGTTCAGTCGATTGCAATCAAAAAGGAAGTGCACACTAGATGTTACAACAGTCCTAAATTAAAAATTTCAACATTCTTCGACTAATCGTTTTTGGATTTTAAAACTTCCTTTGTACAAAGAAATAAAAAAACAGAAAATTCCGAAGAATCTTAGAAAAAAAAAAAACAAACTGTTTAGATGCAGGATTAGTTTATTTTGGCAGTAAGGATTAGTCGATTTGATAGCGATTGTGTAGCGGTAAAAACCACAAAGACAGTAATGTATAAAACTGATAACGGACGATGTAGAATGTTTTTTTTTTTTTTTTTTTTTTTTTTTTTTACCCTCGGAATCACCATTAAGGTATATCATCAGAGGATGAAATGAATGATTTGTAGCGGTGTGAAAAATGCCATGCCTGACCAGGATTCGAACCGGGGACTTCCGGGATGAAAGGCAGAGACGCTACCACTCGCGCCACGGAGGCCGGCAAGAATCTTGTAATAATTATAAAAGATTAGTACAGAAAAGATAGGGATGAAGAATAAATAATAGTCAGACGGCTTCAAAAAAACCAATTAATGACAGATAAAAAAAAAATTATTATATTATTATTTCACAGTATCAGGATGAAACGATCTATTGCTAAACATTTTTATTTTTAACACAAGTAGTTAAGAAATACACTAAAATATTACAATTTGTATAGTTATAATATTTAAAGTTAAGCTTTTTAGAAAGTTATATTTTTTAAGAAGTTAATTCGTTCTCGTTTCATTATGCTAATGTAAAGTTATTTCGACCCGCATGTAACCACCTGCTCTTTTATTACTATGCGCTTAGAAATATTTAAATGCACTCTATGTTTACGATTGTTGTCTCTTTAGTTATTTATACATTTTTTGTCTAATTAAATAGTACTACATTGTCTACGCTGTAATCTTTTACCGATTTTCTTATAACGTACAGGATTTATAAACATTTATTTCATGTTATTTTACAGCATTTTACTTGTACATTTTAAAATAAAATTTTGAATTATTAGCTTGGTTATAATACGAATATACTCTTACAGCCTTCACGCTTTACGTAACACATTTCATAGAAGAGACGATGAATGAATCTCTCGATTAATAAAACTTGTTTCAAAAGTTCCTGTTTTAAGCAAAACATTAACATCCGGGAAATGAAAACGTGAACCTTTTCAGTGAAAATATACTTATAAAATATTTTTAAGCAGTTATTTTTATAAATTAAATACTTAATCCTTAAGAGTTTGCCTTAAATTACGGCAAACTTAGTATACTACAGTATTAAAAATTAAACAAATTAGTTAAGTTGGTAAACTAGCAATACGGAATACATTCACTGGGTGGGACAAGAAAAGTACAGTTTAACAAAGTGTATTCGCTCGTATATTTATTACAAAGGTTTTATTATAATTATTTAAATAAATAGGCCCGTACGTTACCTTATAGCTGACCTATTCCGCGAATTTAACATGTTAACAGTAAAATAATTCTACGTCAAAGGCATTTTATATATATATATACACACACACACACACACACACACACACGAGGCATATTCATAAAGAAAGTGCCGTTTGGTCATTTAAAAAAAAAATTAACTCATTAGAAAAGGTTTTAACGTACAGTTTTAGTTTATTACAAATCTACTTCACTTTTCCACATAATCACCATTCAGTTCTAAGCACTTTTCATAACGGTGCACCAGTTTCTTTAATCCCTCTGCATAGAAGATCGGGAATTGATGAGTTGAAAACGGCAGTCTTGAGTTCCTCAAACCGTTGCCCACCAAGCCACTTTTTCAAATGCAAGAAGTCGCAAGTAGTTGCCTAGTAGTCAAGAGACTACTAGGCGACTCTAGGATCAAGATCGGGACTACATGGAGGGTGGTTAAAATGTTCTCAACGAAAATCTTGAATCTTTTTAGTTAAGGCAGCGGTGTGATCATTGTCATGAAGAGGGATTATACCGAAAGACAATTTCCCACGTAGTCGATTTTGGATCGCGCGTCTCAGTTTGGTGAACGTTCACATCCCAACCCCCGTAGACACCCACCAAGTGACGATTCCGGCCGCCACACCACCCCTTCCGTTCCTAGCCCAGAAGGGCTTTACTGGGAGCGTCTGAAAGACCTTCGTACTGATTACATATCTCAGTCATCAGCCAGACCTCGGTCGGTGAACGTTCACAGTACACGTTAGTTGTAATTGTTGATCCACGTTCCATGAAATCATCCAAAATGGTTGATTTCATTATTCGTTCCAAAAAACGGTAGCCAACATTTTTCAACTCGCGTACGGAGATTGCTTAAACTTTTTCGGTTTTGAGAAACTAGAATGCGCCACTGCATTGACTGTGTTTCGATTCTGCGTTGGTGTAGGATATCCACGTCTCGTTGCCTGTAACAAAGTATGAAAACAAATAATCTCTGTTTTGTCAATGTTCATGTTCATGTTTTGTCAATGTGTTTTGTCAACGCTCTTCTATTGCACATTCTTTGTTCTTTGTGTTGTTCAGTGAGCATTTTCGGATGGTCGGTGAAAAATATCCGGGTCAAGTTGCCTATAAATTCCGGATCTTCTGCCTGTCATAAGAGAGCCGCTTGGCAGTCTGTCCTTAAGGGCCTTGGCTGTTGTTGTTTTCTGACTTGTTGGAAAGTGGCTTTAGTAAAAGTGTTCTTAAAACCAGTAAAGGATCCTAGTGAAGTTAGCAGTTATCGACTTACCAACCATTGGAATACTAGATCGTGGATACCGGTGTTCTTTGGTGGTTAGGTTAACCACACTTCTCGGAAGCAGTCGACCCGAGATTGTACAAGACTACACTTCATTCACATTCATACATATCATCCTCATTCATCCTCTGAAGTAATACCTTAC
>JAAAKQ030022686.1:0-17652 GCA_010016005.3 Zanna intricata
ATTTCAAACAATATAAATAGTTACATTAATTACAAAACTAAACTTTATCAACGCCAATTGCCAAATAAAAATTCATTTTTCTGTAAAAATGATAATTCGAACAAAGATACAATCTTACTGTTTCTAGTACAATCCATAAAATTCTGGCAAGTTCAAAATCTAATTACACATAACAATGACTGAATTATTCAAATACTATTAATACACAAATAAAATAATATTAACAGAATACAATATTAAATATTATTAAAAATGTAACTATATTTCTCACTTTACTTAATTATATATTTATTTTGTGGACTTCAAAGTATATGGAGAATTATAATAATTTTTATAAAAACCTTGTAGCACAAAATTCTTGCCTACTTATTCTGCAAGTGTTGTATTATTACGACTTTGCTCCTGGTCTTCAAACTCCATAGCCGCATATCATACATCCAAATGTACCTTGTACACTAAATGTTTGCTGAACAGCGACAAATGTGAATTGAATCCTGCGTAACCAATAAGCTGCTTAAACCTAATATTTAGCTGCTTTTTCTTTTCATAAAAGAACATGGTAAGAGATATCAAGATTTAAGTTCTATTAAACTTAAATCTTCTAGTTTTTGACTAAAACTAAAAATTAAACTAATATAACTTATATGACAGATTTAAGTTCTATTCCTGTTTAGAATGCCAGATGAAAACACAAGGTAAGTACATTTCTTTTTGGTTTTTATTTTGCTTCGAAAGTGGGTAAATGTACCTGAACCAAACACCTAGTAGCTTGTACTGGTTGTTTGGGGTTCCCCGCCTACGTGGTCCTACTAAAACCACACTCACTCGGAACTCGGAAAAGGTATATCATCCTCTCTATGCGTGCTAACGGGTGCTTCCTTTGTCATCTTGCTGGAGGATTTCCAGCGTCCCATGGGGGCAGCGATGGCGATACTGGTGGACCCCACCGCTCACCCTCTGACTAGTCTTCCACCCCTACTTCAGTATCATACACCACTCTTTCCTCTGTCTTCTTCCTGTACTTTCCAAAAGAGGACACTCCTGAACCATTTCTTATATTGGCCCCACCAATGTTCTGAACTAATCATGCATCGCATCAGATCCTCAGGTGACACTGCAGTCAAAAGATCTGTGCAGATTCGGGGACGCCCAACTACCACCTCAACACACAGATTGTCGCTGAACTCCCTATGGAACCCTAAAATCGTTCAGGCACGCCCAACTTAATGAGGCTATCACCTCTACCGAATATCGTCCTCTCTCATTAGATTCTTCACATCCTACCTTCGAAATTTGGTGTTTAAATCTCCGCAAACCAACTATGGACACCCTGTATTTTCTTATCTCCCGAGGAAAGTCATCAGTTATCATCTTAAACTCTGCCATAGAAATGTTAGGGAATACATAGCAGTTAAAAAACATTCCCGCTTCTACGACCTAAACAAATTCCTTCCCGGAGCCATTATTACTAACAGTACAATGAACTGCTACCGTAGCATTGCACATGAACAATCCCGATCCCTTTACCATCTGCAGCTCTGCACAACATCAATATTTGGCTCAGAGACCATGAAGAGCTCCATGAGGACCATGAGGAGACCGATTTTTTTTTGCAATGGTCCATAATAGATTGTGGAACCTGTGTTCAGCAGTAAAATTTTTACTTAAGAGCTAAGGTACCTGGAGAGAGCAATCAGTCTTTTGCTTAAAGGTGACATTACCAATTTATTGTGATTTAGCTTTATTTTTCTCTTTGCTAGCTACTTTCCGATCAGTTATAATGCCGATTGAAATTTCTCCGAGGCCTGAAGAGGGTATTCATCAAAAACCAGAGTCGCTGTGTCATCAGCAAAGGAGGCGTTACGGTTAAATAATGCGGAGCTGTAAGGACCGCAGTGAAAATTGAGTTCAGGACTGGTTCCAAACAGAACCCTGAGGATCCTTTGATCTAAGGTTGACGAATACTGATAACTCGTCGTTGGAATCTAACCTAGAAAAAAGCCTATCGAGAAAATTTGAGAAAGATGGTATTTTAGATTATGGAACAGTCCAGACAGTTAGATCTTATGGCCTTCTGAATATCCAAGTAGACCGAATAGCAAAAGCTTTTTTACTTCCAGATCCTTGAAGGTTTATCGGTCTGGAGGACGACTTGTTGGTCCTGTGCAGGATAACCTGATTTTGAATAATCACAATTCTTTGTGATGTGTCTGTTTTCTAACCACACGAATTTTTTAAATGTGAAAATTACCTTTCTTTATATTTTACATTCACATATCTTTTTACTAGCGCATGGATATTAGTGGTCTGATTTTTTTTAGATGTCTAAATTATGTGTATTGTGGGTGACGTTATTTATATAATTATTGAAATATGACATTGCTGGTTACTACATTGCATTTTAAAAAAGCAAGCATTGCAATACATTTAAATAATCTTTTAAATGGTGGTGTACCGTGACTCTACAAAGACAATCGTTAACTTCAAGTTCTGAAATTAGCATATTTTATTATTAAACTAAAAGACATAATTTCTAAAACCGTTAAATTATCGTTTTACATATTCAAATATTAGTTGAATAACCATTCGTTGTTTTAGAGTAAGTACGGATTGGAAACGAGATTTAATACAACACAAATATTGGAGCTGGTTTTGTTTAACACTTTAAACCTAATTTTTCTGTAATAATCAAATATAATTAGAAAAAATTTCCATAAATCGGAAATTTATATTTCATAAAATTTCTTTTATGAACTGATAGTTTATTAAGTCTACTTTATTTTTAATTATTAACATTGCATCCGAAATAGTATAATTATAATAAATTATTATAACCAATATCAAGGAGAAACTCTAAAATCATCTAACCGTGAATGGTAAAATTACAAATTTACTGCATTTTCGTCATTGATATGATTAATAATAACTAATATATAAATTTAATGCATTTTAAAGTATATTTTTAATCAATACTGGTACTATTCAATCTAGAATCTATTCAGAGTTTTTAAAAATAAAGAGGTAACAATATTAATTACTTGCATACAAGATATATAAAATACTAATTATATATAAATATATAGATAATATTTTTCATAGAAAGTAATTTATTTTAATTAGCGGTTATTATTTCTTCTAAAAGAAGATTAAGTTTTTTAAATAAATATCTTGAATTTAGAATTTAAAAATAATTTTTTTTGATCAGTTAAATTTGGCAGCTAATGACGTAATAAGGTGTTACGATACAGTTTTTTTTACCTCTGAAATTTAATCTACCTTTTATCCCGAACGATTATTAACTACTGAAAAAGAAATCGTCTTTTTAAAATTTATTTTACTAATTATTTAAAAAATACATGCACTCTTATTATAGCTGTAAAACGATAAATTGTTTAACTCGATCATCAGTTTTCAGTTAGGGTACATTAGGGTAGAATTATTAACCACTAAACTTTATCTGGAGTAGAGTAAGGTATTGCATGGTCTGTTGTTTGATCCTGCAGACCCTATTTATGTGCTATTAAATGTTATTGTATCAGGTACCTTGTTGAAGCGTCTGATATGTTGCACTAAGCGAAAGTTCATAGTGGCTGATCTCATTAGGGAGGAACTAGGGATTGATTGTCAAGTACTTGATCGCACCCTATTGTTCTCAGTGCAATGGCAATATTGACTGAGACATTTGTTGATTAAACTGAATATTCACTTAACGCCTGTTAAATTCTATTACTAAATTAGTTATAATTTTACCAGAATTTACTTCAGATAAGGATTATTTTACGAATGTCTAGAATTAGGTACAGTTATTTGTTATTCCTATGAAAGTGAAACATATTAATTTTCAAAACGTTCTTACACTATTATCTCCACTCATCTCGTCCCACTTTTTCCACGTTTCTCCACTTATCCACTTATATGGTAAAATATTATGTGTGTAGATTATAGCACGTATTCATAATTAATAATTTTGCGATATTTTTCATGAATTCTCTATTTATACTGCAGTCAATCGTTACACTTCAGAGTAGGAACTTTATTTTATTTATTTATATTTTCCCTACGGGATCAGTCATAGTATCTGAATCAATGAATGAATAGGATACATCCTATTCAAAGTAATACTACAGTATTACTTTGTAATTAGTTGATAATGGTTTCGTTTAATTTCTAAGCGGTTAATAATTGTTGATCATTTTCGCACAATTAAATCTGATAACACTTTTAATTAAATTTTGTAATAAACATATTAACATTCAACATATTAGTGCTTAAATTTAAAGGAAGAACTAATAAACACCTATATTATCAAATCACGGTAATGTTTTATTAAAAATTGTTGATGCCAATATGGTGATTTTAAAATAATTCTTATATTTATTGCTTTCAGACATAATGTTTACCCAAAAAATAAAGGAGCGGAGCCACGTGCTGTAAATTAAATTAATAAATAAATCTACTGCTGATTATAGAAAATGTAAAAATGTTTTTCCTTTACGTGTACAAAATATTAAATATTTATCAATAATCAAAGAGTATGTACATGTTACATTCAAAAATAAATCTTAAAAAATGTTAAAATGTATTTTTAACTTTTAACGACTTGAATGTATCATTCAGTAGATATTTTCAAGGCTGGAAATCACTATTACAATCTTATATTTTCTAGTAGTCTTTTTTATATATATATATATATATACAAAACAGTGTATTTTAATTTTCTGTTAAATTTATATATCAACTCGAATTAAATTTATTTATTTTTCTGTGTGATCACGGTATTTATTATTTCGTAAAATTCTTGTTATTATTCAATTTTTTCATTAGTGAAATATATGTACGTACATATATTCACTTTATAACCTATTTGATATTAAATTATTAAGGAAAACTATTTTGGTATAATTTTGTGCAGTGTGTTTGTTCAGATACAGCAAAATCAGATTTTAATAAATACCACTGATGTTGCGAAGAAAATGAGCTATTTAATCCGATTTGTATACTGTCATTGAGTAAAAATTAGAATTTTTCCATATTCTTCTTAACAGAATGTTAATGTGTAATATGCAGTTCACAAACATTAATATTATCCAATTTTTGGTTCTGACGAAATATAAAATTTAATAAGTAAAAACTAAAATGGTATAACGCTCATGATAACAGGATTGTTTTCTATACTGCAGCTCATTTTATGTGTTCTTTATTTAATTAACACAATTAATAGATGTTCTGAAATTTTAATTAAGCGTTCCTTTTTCTTTTCTTTATTAACATCTTCCCCTAACATCTTTCCCTTTTAATTTATTGAAGATAATAAAAGTTTCTCATTTTCACCTCTTTGATGTTTATCACTCCAACGTATTCACTGAGAATATAAAGAAAGTTAAAACTTATTTTTCCTTATGACTTTAAAAATATATTTTTTTAATGCAATCATGCAATCACCCTTTACGGTGGTGTACGTACATGGTAAAAAAAAATATAGAAAGAAATTTCAGCTTAGTTTAAAAATCGAACTTGGCTGATTTAGTCGAATAATATCGATCAGAAAATAATTTTTAAACAAAATAAAGGAAAACTTTTTTTAGGCCTAAAAAGTCACCACACATTTTACAAAAACTGAATTATTCAATAAACAAGTTTCATTTCAGTTACGCTTAGCTCTGGTATTCTTTGTAATACGATCATTTTGTGCTAAAATTTATCTCGGGCTATTTTATTATTTAAACTGAATTGGTTAAGTTTTCTGATACTGAGACAGTCTTTCTCTTGAGTCAAATGTTTATGAGTATATGAATTCTTTTACATACACAATTGCTAAAATTATTCTGATTAAGTTAATCCTGTTATTTTTTACTATCTTGAACTTGATTAGTGTTGGTTATGAGGTCGAGATATTTAGTTGAAATATTTAAGTGAATTTATAAATACAGTATTGCTCATGAGTGAACTCATTAAAAAAAAATTTCTCGACTGTTATATAAATTTCATGATCTCAATTTGGTTATGCAATGTGTTTTCTATAAAGAAAAACTTCTTTCTATGAAGAAATAGGATGATCAGTTTCTAGTTCAGCTGCAACATTTTGTTTGAGAATACAAATCTACTATTTATTTTCCATTCTTGAATACAATGTTTTCATACTCAGTTTACTTATGAAGTTAATGGCATAACTTCAAAACAATATGAACACAAAATATTGTACTTCAGGTTTACAACACTTTTTTCTCTTAAAATAGAAAAGGGCCTTTTCTATCTCTCGAGATTTGAATCACCTATAACAAAAAGTATATTTTCAAGAGTATCATTGTTGTAAACCAATTTATTAAAATATCATTCTAACAAAGGAAAATAAAATACTGTTGGCCAATCAACGATCTACAACAATCCGTTATCCTAGTCACTCTTTTAATATATTCCAGACACACTGTAAATTACATCTGTGAAAACAAGGATAGTAGACGCCAATTAGCCACCTCCCATTCTCATTGCAAATATTTTTTTTGCAAGAAATATCCTTTTAAAATCCACTTAAACTTGTAAAACTGGTAAAATCTGAAATTTTAAAATAGGTCTTAAAGAAAAATCATCTGGTTCTTCATTTATTTCACGTCGATCAATATACTCGTATATAAATAATATATCACTCACAGCATTTTTCATCATGGCTTTTTCTAAATTTTTGTTCCTCTGTTATCGGTAGAATTATAGTAATTTGACGGTAGTTCGTATTTTTATTTTATTACTAATCTTATTAAAAGGAAAACGAAGAAAAATTTCTTCAGCATTTTTAAAAAAAATATTTTATTTCAGTTAGAATATCTTTTTCCCAACACGAATAGTTTTACCAAGTATTATTCAATCGAGATTGCATTAAACTTAAATCTGAAAAGACTGCACGTAAAATATAACAACCTTTAGTTATCATAATAAAACAAATTTATACGAAATTCGTATAATATCGCATGTGAAGAGTATTACACACTAATAGAAAAGTCAATGACCGGACCAGTGTTATGACATACGGTGTGTGCTATATCCCTCTTACACCTCACTTTTTACTTACACCTCAAACAGTTGTTTTCGTGACTATATACCAATATCACATTTGACAATTTTTATCTTGCAACCATGATTTTTTAATTAAAGCAATTTCGTTATTTTCCTAATAAATATAAATATTTATGACACTTTATACATTAAGTAATCTTAAAAACAAAGTTTCAAAGTATTTGTTCTCATTTTACTGAGTACAATGCCACTACTCTTCTCGTCACATTTAAACCGACATTGGTTCCAAAACCGCCACGGCCGCTCGCAACAATGCCACGACCAATATACTTACCAATGCCTCAGCAGAGCAGTGCAAACCAAAAAGGCAGTCACCGCCCTGTCAAGGCCATTCTTAGTAATGCCACCTCATAACAGAAAAACTAACCGGGGCTCGCCGCCAAATCGCCTATGTCCAACTACTCAACTGGACAAGTCGGAACCCTAGCCATCCAGTCTCCTACCTCCTAAACACCTTCCGCAACCCTGGAAGACGCAATGGTTCGCAGGAAGCCAGCGACAAGCTGCCACACAACAATGCCAGTACTGCGTGCATTTATTAAAGAACCTGATTAATCCTTAAAATAACATTATAGTTTTATATCATAAAGACTCTTTTAAAGTATCTGATCAGCAGCTACATCTTCATACATGAATAAAATTCTGCTGGTGATAACTTACTTAAAAAAATAACATGTAAAACGGTAAATAGAAAGTAATTTATAAAAATAAAAACAATGTATATATATATATGTCTCTCTCTCTCTCTCTCTCTCTCTGTGCGCGCGTGTGTGTGTGTGTGTGTGTGTGTGATATTTATGGTTAAAAGATAAAATACTGTTGACTTATTATTTATGAGACAATTGTACGAAAATGAAATAATTAAAAAAAAAGAGAATATTTTCAACATGATTTACGATACCAGATACAAAAATATGTAAAAGAATAGAGTCATTGTTTGATGAGATAACAGATTAAAAAATATATTATACATTCGTAGGCAGAGGCAGAAAAATATATATCTTTTTTTAATTGCCCTACGTCCATCTGGTATAAAAAGTAAAAAATTCCTGACAAATGTAAAATCTCAGAAAAGGACAGTTTTACGTACTTTAGCAATTTATTTAATTAATTGTGAAAAACTTAATCTGAGTTATCTGAATCTAATCAAGAATTAAAGAAGATATTCACGTTTTAATATTTAATAAAATAGGGAAAAAATTAATTTTATATTGGATTTAAATTAATTAAATTTACAGAATTCAACTATAAAAAAGTATGTACTACTAATTTTTTATCGAACATATAAGAAATACAAAGATAATATAATCTTTAAAATCAGTGAATGAAAATTAATTGAAAGTAAAAGTTAAAGACACTTAAAAAAAACTGTTATGATATACAACACATAAAGACCAATACAACTTTTTACATTATTAATTTTTGTATTTACTATTCTAATTCGTTAAAATATATTATGAGATATTGTGATAAAATTACTTTTGAAAATGTGATGTGACGAAAAAAAATAGTTCACCTTCCCTTATGGTTTGTCAATCAATGAATTCTACCTGAGAAGGAACTCACGTACAACTTAGTAAGATCAAATACATTAAAATAAATATCTATTTGTTTTACTCTAGCTTTGGAATCACTTTTTAAAAATTATAAAATATATTAATTGAAAATGTAAATATAATCGTTACCTTACTGAAATGCTTTACACAAAATCTCATGGGTTAAAACTGTGATTGTGCAAAAAATTGTCATAGAGGTATTTTGATAAATTGGGGGTTAAAAATGCGGGAGACGGATACAGAATTAAAATTTACCAGTATTTTAGAAGCTGAGATATGAATTGTTTTTGGGGGGGTTTGGTAAGAGTATGAAAAAGCTCTAGCAGCCACCACCCGCCCGCACAGGTGGTAGTGTCGGGCTTTCACCGACT
The DNA here is from genome assembly GCA_010016005.3 of Zanna intricata. NCBI lineage: Eukaryota > Metazoa > Arthropoda > Insecta > Hemiptera > Fulgoridae > Zanna > Zanna intricata. The sequence continues at coordinate 8,996 of JAAAKQ030022686.1, forward strand.
AAAATACCCCCTCCTTCATTCTCCTCCACTCCGAGACCGGACCCACAATTAAGCATAAATTAAGTCTCGGGGAAATTTAAACGTGGACTCACACCTTCATCTTGCACACCACTGCTACCCAACTTGGCATCTCACCTCTCCTGTAAGAAACAGGAACAGAACCCACTCATTCTGCAATCACACGCCTAGAGGTACGGGAGTCCCCGTGAATCATCATCGCCATCCATCCTCATGGCGAGAACGCATGGTGACTCAGCTCCTCCCTAGCTCCTCCGTGTCCGTGGCAGCACGAATAATCTCGACCCCTGCCATGGAGGAAAGGAGTCCCTGTGTCTCATCACTACACCCTATCTCCACACGCGGGAAACAAAGTGCAGCTCCACAGAGGGCTGTCCCCCCTCATGACTAACCGTCGTCCCTCAAGCTCCTCTTGCCCTATCAGCCAGGTCATTTGCCGTTAATATCTCCTATACCAGCGACTTGATGTTATCCTAGTTTCTCTGTTACATGAGAGTAGTCGATCAAAGTCTCCGGCACTAGATTAGTAACACCATACTTAATCCTATACACATTGAAAGATCCTTGTGCACATTGAAAGATCGTGTGTTCTACAGTGTCTGACATTGCATCAAGTGATTGCAAATGGGGACTGCTCGCTTACCAAACCGATGAGGGTAGTGGTTAAACGTCCCATGACCGGTCAGCAGTTGCGTGACAAAGAAATCCACTTCTTCATGTCTCCTATGCAACCACAGCCTAAGATTTGGAATCAGGACACCACAGAGGTCATGATAACTTTCCTCTTTGACGCTCTGGGAGCCTCCCTGTTTGCGAATAGCCATTGGAGAGCCCGGAAGGCACGCTCCGCTTTGTCACAGATGTTGAGTTCATGCACGCCACGAGATCATCCACATCAACAAGATCATGCGACAGGACACTCTTGTTGGCGTTAGTCAGCAAAAATCTAACCCTCAGTTTGCGAGGGTGCTCCAAAATCTCATCCCCCACGGCGCCTGTTTCGCTTATGTTCAGGGCAGTCAACCTGGAAATGACCGTCTCTGCCGCATGAGAAGCAAGCACAACTCCTGTCTGGCCCCTCACACCTGGAGGCTTTATGACCATGTGCCCAACATCTATAACAGCGGTCTACTTGTTCACCGAGAAAAATCCGGCAAGAGACCCAGCCAATCTTGAGTCTAGCCATCTTACAAATAGCGTTCGCCATGTCAGCAGAGAGCAAAATCATAGTCGCCTTCGTGTGCCCGTACGATTCTCTTACAGTCATCCCACCTAGTTGCTCCTTAGGAAGGCCGATTACCAGGGCCAGTGCCTCAGCGACGTCGTCTATGGTCGATAATGCATCGATGTCCTTTATCACAACTCGCTTGACTCGATCCCTTCGGAGGCACGTCACCTGCACGTCCACCACCGAGTCGACTATCTTCTGTTGGAATCTATACACAACATCACCGTCATTCTTAACCCAAAACAGAACATCTCCAGTACGAATCTTTCGTACCGAAAATATTTCTGGCAGATCTCCTGCCAGACCGTCATTAACCGTCTTTAAGGATTTTGGCAAAACTCCGTCCCTGCGACTTAATCGCGACTGTTTGGGTAGGAGGGCCCCGTGAACGTTCCATCGACAAGGCATGTTTCATTCCGTCAGAGTAGAGTTTGACCACAACATTGTTCCTCCTGCCCGTATATTCGGCCAGCTTCCTGACAATCATACCAATCTCATCACCCGCAGTACTCAAAATCAGACCTCCAGTAAGTTGGTTTACCTTCTCCTTTCCTCCGTTAGATCCCGAAGAACCTGCATGGTCTCCTGCTTTGAATCGGTCACCACGATATAACTTCTCATCATCGACCTCATCGCCGAGTAAAACAATCGTTTCTGGCCTGAAGGCATGTAGTTGACCAGCACCGAGCTTATTCTCACCTACCAAGGCTCCAACTCGCGGGATCCTCCTGCAGACCTTAGCAAAATAAGGGCCGTCAATGTCAGCGAGATCTACAATCGACGTCAAGCTGGACTGCAGTACGGCCTGTCCACCAGCCACATCCTCTACATGTTTTTAAGCCTCCCTGGGCCACCTCCTCCCAACAACATCCACAAGTTCCGTCAATTCCTTCATCAGCAGAGAGTCTATTTCCCATTTCTTTCCAGTTTCCAGGGTTTAAGTTCATTTGGCGCATGTGTACACAGGAGACCTAGTACACAGTATTGCCCGCAGTACAACCATTTTCTTCACGACACCAGCCATCTCACCATCAACCTGTTTGATTTCACGTTTGGTGGTCTTATCGACGTTCTTGTGTAAAACCGGTGTTAATGATACTAAGCGGTCTAGTAACTGACTGAAGTCCTCTTCCGTTGCTTCCACCTTCAAGTCGTCCATCCGCGTGGGAGACACAACCGTGGCTGAGGCAGTGAGATCCTCCGCTGCACGCTGACGCCGCTTTGGCCCTTCGACCGGCGGAGAACGAGACCTCGTCGGTTTATGATGTTTGCGTTGTTCATCTACCAGTTCTTGGTCCATATAAGTATCCTCCACCCCTTCTTGATCCACAGACAACAAGTCCTCATCACTGTCGGACAGGGGGAAAACAACTTTCCCTCCATGATCCCTCTACTACTGCCATATAGCGACTCACGCCACGCCTTCCGCGAAGCTTCATCCGACATAGTAAATTTATCACCAACAGATCAGAGTACTAGTAGAACGTATATTATGCTTCGTCTGGAGCAAGTGAAAACGCAATGAATTAGCCGGAAATAAGTAACAAGAATCATAAACAAGAAACAGGCATAAATAAATAATAAATTTATTCACCTACTAATTGATGTATATAGCAACCATAGCACCTAGCAGCCGTTGCTACAACAGAGTCGTTGTTTATCACATCTGTTAAATATAAACAAAAACTATAACAATTATATAATTATATATAAAACAATAAAAAAAATAGTCCATTGTCCGCAATTAACAAAAGAAAAAAACAAAACTGACATAACGTTTAACAATGTTAACATAAATATTAGCACAAAACAAGATGTAGTAGGAATAAAAAACTCACAACCAGCGGAGCCGATTTCAACAAGACATGCAGGCATGCAGGCATGCGAGGCTAAACACTAACTTGAGATATGACTTAAACCGAGTTTTCGCCATTCACATTAAGGGGCTAAAAATGAATATAACTGACAATACTTTAAAAGGGTAATGAATTTTTGGAAAACCTCCCAAAGCCAATTCCGTGTTACTTGATTTGCAACACCGCCGTCATTTGGCGTGTTTATTATAAATTGATCCTCCACAATAGCAGGTTGTAACTAAAGAATTTCTAGGGAAATTGAAAAGGGGTTTAAGAAGTTAGGCGTGTGTCTTAGAAACTTTGATGCTTAGTCTGAATGGTGCTACTAGTAAATAATCAACCCTGAAAAATAAAATTTCTCCCCCTCATATAGCTGGGGGAATTAAAAACGGGAATTAGAAACATAAAAGTGAAGTAATTTTTTTCTAATGGTCAATAAATATTAATTTTGTTCTAAGCGGATCGCTTTGTCTGCTCCTAAAAAAAAAGGTTATCTTTAAAACCTATATAAAGTCTAGATCGAGAGCGAGTAGGAAGTACTCGCTTTTTCTGTACAATTCTTTGTTATTTCACATAATATACTAATAAGGTTAGGTTTATTTTTTCTGTAAAATGTCAATTTTAGTTTCATAAAAAATCGTAAATTTTATCACTAAATTAATTTAAAACTATTTTAACGTTAACTTCTGAAATAACTATTAACTAACTATTAATCATAATATTCTTTAATTGATTTTGCTCAGTTACAAATTCAAGATTTAATTGACCGCAAACTTCCCTCCTTTCAGTTGTTTCTAATCGAGATTCGTTAGGGTTCCCGCTTCTGACCCGAAGTGTTGGCTTCTACTCAAACAACAGAATTAGTTCCACACTTGTCTCACTGTCATTAAAATCTACTTCGACCAAGTTGGTTGGAAATACAAGTTTATTAATTCCGTCCCGAATATAATAGCAATATTATTGGAAGTAGTACGTAAACGTAGGATTATTAGTATGTCAAATTGAAATGCCTACACAGATAAATGTTTAGGTATTTTTATTATGCTCTTCCGAATAATAGCAAGATATAAACCTATTTTAATAACACGAAATTAATATTTCCGTAGCTGCCTCTTAAAAATTAGTCTCTGTCTTCGATAACGCTAAGAGTAAATCTAAATCCTTCCAAAATACAGGAATAAGTTTAATACTGAGCGCATTGAGAAACGTAGAAAAAAATTCATGTAAAAAAAGGAGCATTGTTTTCATTATAAATAAAGAAGGCAAAAAAAATATCAGTCCAAGAATAATCAATAATTAGTTAAAAGCATATTAATAATTTTATAGAAACCTCATTTTAAAATGTTGGGAAAGTATATCATATTTAACATTAAAAAGAAATTTGAAGAGGTCGTTTGTTTTTTTTCTAGCAAGAAAATGAAAGTGCTGTCTTTCCCCATAAATTTCGACTACCTGATTAAATACGAGTATATTACTAATTGCTTTTAAGATCTGTCATATCTCTATCTACCTGGTGATAAATTTTATAATGTTCACGTTTATTAAGTTATATTATTTCTTCATTATAATTATTTATTACAAGTATATATTTATTTGTTATATATTAGTTATTATTAATTGCACGCGCAGAGAGATATACAGATAGGTAAAGAGAAAGAGGGAGGGAACGAGTGTGTGTTAAAGAGTGAAGAGCGGATAGACGGATGCGTGTGCAAGGTATTTTACCATTATATAGTTTGTGTTTTAATCTCACAGTAATTTTATTTATTTCTTTGCTTATATTATTATTAGCTTATTTATTTCAATAACGGTTTAGCTTAGCTTCTTGATATGTTCAGTTAAAAAGGAAGACAAGAAAAAAAATATATATATTATTATTATTGTTGTTTTTATGTAATATTACAAGTTAATATTTTATGTTAAAGATTATTCGTTACCAGAGACAGAAAGCTCAGATCAGAACTGAACATTAAAATTATTTAAACGTTATATACCTGAAAATATTTTGTTTTTAAATAATAAAAATTGAACTAGAACGTTCAATTTTTCCAAAACGATGATTATCTATAAATTATCATTTATTTAATTCAACTAATTTTGGTAAATTTAGAGAGAGGAAAATTTCCGGAATATTTTTCATTAGCAGTCTAAATAAAAACGATCGAAGAAGAAAAAACTTCAGCTTGATATATTAAGAAGCATTTACCTTTATAAAAGAAAATATAGTAAAAAATTCCATTTTTTACAAATGATGAAATGACTTTTATTATTTCAGTAATACATTTTAGTTTGAAATTTAGAACATCATCATAATTAACATAAGTTTACTTTAAATTCAATTTTTTTTTTTGTCTAAATGAAATGGAAATTTCCCAGAATCTTTAGAAATTTAATAGTAGTAATAACGGTATAATTACTAGTGTAACAGTATACGCGTTGAAGATAAAACCGATACCCGATGCTAATGAGAGGTATGCTAATGAGATACCATTTAACAAGATACTAATGTTATAGAAAAATTGACTGTTATTAACAAAAGAAAGTCTATTTCCGCATATTTCTGTATGCTGTTAATGAAAACGATTTTTTTTCGGGTTGCTTCTGGTGTACTTTTTAAATTCTCTTTTTATTTATTTATTTTTAGTTATAATCTTTAGAAGCTGTATATTTCGTCACAATTTTCCACCAATATTTCTTAAATCCTCTCTTATCTCTTGTTTTATTCTGTTTTCCATCTAAGACTGAAACGTACCTCGTTACACTCGCCTCGTTATAATCCACTTACCTAGAGTGATATAGTATGATGCTAGAAGAGAATTTCTTTTATTATCATCATTTCTTCTACTGCTCTTCATGGCCCTTCTGTTTTATTTACTATCTCTCTAAAGCTTTTCACTTTATCTTCTCTCTGTTTTCATTTCTCATCAGCCAGATCTGGATTAATTAAATTAAAAATAAACTACAACAACGCATCTTCCCTCATCCTTTAGTTAATGAATTTTTCTTTTGAACATTTCATTTAATATCAAATATTATTTTTGTGAACTTTAAAATGATGTAAACAGTCAAACTGTCACTAATTTTTTATTGTTTTCGTTTAATTAAAAATATTCTCATTAACTTCAGTTTTTGTCTCGCTTTTAAATTTTATAAATATAAACGAAATATTGAGTATTTTTAACCGAGTTAAATTTTAAATTGGTTAATATTATCAAAATAAAACATATACCACCTAATCTTATACATAATAATTTTCTATCCTAATCTTTTATCAGCTTTCACAGGATTTTAAGAGTTTTGTTCTTGATAATCTATCTGTTACATCTAGTGAGCTAAACACTGGAAGGGGAAAAATTCATCCAGTAAGAAAACCCTTGATTCTCATATGTTAGTTTCATTTCGGATATAAAAATATTTCAGTCTAATCGAGGGAGTTAAACGTAAGAGTAGAAAAATTTTAAAAAATAAGATAGACGAAATTAGGCAGTTACAAATTATATTAATATTGTCTAATCTAACTGCGATTCAAACCCAGAACCCTCAAAATAAAAGCAGAAGTAGCCTATTATCCACGTTAATTGTGATAATGATTAGCGTTCATTGATTAATAACATCTTTTAAGTTAAATGCACATATTCGTCTATGCACTTATAAAAAAAAATGAGATAAAATTATTGTAAATACATTCCATTTAATTAAAATACATAACATGTATGCGACCAGAATTTAAATTTTCTTAAAAGAATTTTATTTAAAATTTTATAAAATTAAACATTTGAATTTAAGGATAATGTTTTATTTATTTGCATGTATGTTCGTGTGTTTGTTTAAGAATACTGATCCTTTTGGGAAAAAAAGGCATAAAAACCAAAGGACGTTGAAGCAAAATAAATATAGTACGCAGCGAAAGAAACAATACGGGAAAGTTCTAGCAATTGCTCATGTCACATGTTTAACGGTTACCAGCAAATAATTACGTTTATAATGACATCACTTATGAACATCAGCTGTTAGTATTTGAATAAAAATAAAATGGGAAACATATGTTGTCAAAACTTAGACAAGCCGATAACAGCTGTATAATACTCTACGTATAACAGGATCTTTTCGCTTACTCATTTAATTTCATTTATAATGAAATATTTTTATATTACGTTTTAGTGTTACCATACTGTGTAGAAGCAGTTCTTAGACAACTCGTAAACTGCATGAAAATAACTCTATTGTAATAAATTTAAATTAATATCCATTAATAACCATAACCAAACTTAATTGTTAAAACAGAATGAATGACCACTTTTTTAAATAACTTATTAGCCTTTGATTTAAACAAAAACACTTTTTGCTGAGTAAACAGAGGAGACATCTTTGTGATTAAAATGTAATTCTGTAAAATTGATATAAAATAAATAAATCTGTGCTCGCACGTAATTAACATTTTTTAAAAGAAATATATAATTTTTACTTCCTTGTAAGACGTAAAGGAAGAGTTGCAGTCGCAAAAAATTTCGATTTTCAGATTTCAACAGAAATATCCATTTTGACCATCCCTGAATCCATTTTGACTAGTTTCGGCGTGACGTCTGTTCGTACATATGTACGTATCTCCAATAATTCATTAACTATTAGCGGTATGATGTTGAAATTTTGGATTCAGGACTGTCAACATCTAATTGTGCATCTCCTTTTTTGATTGCAGTCAACTACAAAACCAAAAGTGTCCAAAAAAGCTAAATTCCAATCTTTTTGGATTTTGGACATTTTATAACTACAGTAATGAGTCCTCATTGAGAGCTTTTCAAAGATATATCATTAGTGGTACTTATTTTCACTGGTTCCAGAGTTACAGCAAAATAAAATTTTAATTGACGAAATATTTGTATGTTACATGAGGAAGACACATCAGTTCGAATCATACTGCATCTCCTGTTTTTTAACTTTTATTTTTAATTTAAATGTATTGAATTATTAACCTCATATTGTAAAAAAATTTAAGATAAATAATAATACTAATCCAGTAAATATATTAAAAAAATTTTTTTTTTTAAATATCGGATGAAATTAATGAAACAAGACTTTATACACTTTTCATTTTTTTTTAAACGTGTATATGTAATTTAATAGGCACAAGGAAATCGTGTTATGTCCATATCAGCTTTTTTAAAAAAAAACCACCAATTTTATTGTTTTACAATTTATAAAGGTGTGAAATTTTAGTAACTGAAGACACAATCCTTACTTGAATTGTATTTTTAAGAATAAAACAAAAATGAAATTATTAGATTAATTGTATGTTAATTTTTTCTAGTAAATGTTACATGCATATATAAGAAAAAAACAAATTCAAAAACATAATTCACTCATGATGAAAATAACCTATAAATCTATAATTACCTCTACCTTTTAATATGTCTATTTTTGTTCTTGTTCTTCAGGACCAATTAACCATAATTTTCTGTTTCCATTTACTATACACAAGTACTGTTCGGGTCAATATGACCCGAGGCAATAACTTTTCTTTAATTTTGTAAATCAGTCTAAATTTTCATTTGTAA